>KI423769.1:10206-26022 GCA_000473375.1 Anopheles culicifacies | reverse complement strand
ACGCATGGAGTTAACTCCTCGCAAAGAGCTTTTGTGACTCATTTCACAACTCTTTTTTATCGCTCAATTTACTCACTCTTCGCTCTCGCTTTTGTATTTCTAGCAAAAGAGTAGGTCACCCAAAAGAAGGAGTGAGTCTTAACCCGAAAGAGTGCTAAAAGATTTGTGTAGGGCGTTATTTTGTAACTCAAATGAGCAAATAAAAGAATCGATTCCTTGCAGCCTCTCTTGGGTGGTGATTCAACTCATTAAAAAGAATGATTATTCTCATTTCTTCATCCAGACTAAATCCTATATATATCGAATGTTTTGCCATAAAAAAGAAGAAATAAAACTCCTTCCCTATTTTTCATTGTTATGGGTTGCGTAAACCAAAAATAACAATAGATAATATAAAGCCTTCTCTCGACTGAACCGAACGTATCACTTCCTCTAACACCACTCTGATTGACGGGGTTTGCAACTTCTACTCGGGTTTCGGATGAGGTAAAGCATAGATAAACTATGTCATGGCCCCATGGTTGCTCGCTTCCTGGTACACCTCCCCAATTTGCCAGCGCGGGACGTGATAACTAATGTGTTGTTTATTGTTTTGCTTTTCACTTTTTACTCTACCAACCCACACGCACATACGTACAGGCAAGCGCTACACCAAGGGCCATGAACAAAGGGGAGCAAACGGGCAGAAACACAGTTTCCAGCTCCAGCAGAGGGCAGTTTTCGATTTTGATTTGGCTTTTGTTTTGTGTGTTGCTGTGTGATTTTATTTCGTGCGCGGGACGGTTTCACCTTCGTTACATATTTTATGCACATTTTATACCGCTTGATTGGCTTTTTCACCCGCGAACCGGAGCAATCTGAGTGTGGGGCGGGCGTGTGGGCCATCCAGTGTGGGTGGGTGTGCGCGTATGCATGTGTGTCTGTCCGATTGTTTGTGGGTAGGCTCATATATGCGCCGGCTATGTTGCGCGTACCGGGCTCACCTTTTGGGTGTGGGTGTCATGGACCGAAGAATTGTTTTGGGGTCGGTTTTTTTGTTTCGTTTGTGCTGTTTTTTTCTCGTTTTGTTTTGTTCACAGTTGTTTCCCTTCGTCGTTGTGATTTGTTGTCCAATTTCACACACACGCACCTCATTTCCCGGGGGTGGATTGCTCATTTATTTACACATGGGCGAATCGTGCGACAAAAATAAAGCGACTTGCTTTCGTTGCGTGATGGGACGGGGGGGACGGGGGGGAGGGGGTGGATTAGGAACGTCGAAAGTGCATCCATGCATCAATCCGCCATTGCAACGTGCGGGCATGCGTACCGATGCCCGAACACTTTCCCGAATCACTAAACATAAACACAACGGAGCATTCGGGGGTGACATTCCGATCGGAAGCGACGTGCGTGGAGCGCATCCGTCACGCGGTTCCGTACCGAATCGAATTCGGCTTGCGCTCGGTACCGTGGAACGCTCCCATCCGGATTCCGGTCAGCGTGGTTGCGTGTTTGCTTTGTTGTTTTATTTAAATTCATCCTAATAGCCTTCGATGGCGTTTCGCATGGCGTTCTTTCGCTTTGCAGCCGGCACGATCCCCAGCAAAGAGCCCAAATGGATCAGCATTTGTATCGAAAGTTTAATCTTCCCGTCCTACGAAACCATTAGCCTGATCTGATGTAGCCTCACCAGCTACGATTAACCCATAAATGTACGATTGCCGTTGAAAGGAACATGGGGGAAAAAATCTTTTCTTTAAATTTATATGATGTTCAACGTTTTTTGTTTCAATTTGTGCGATATACGAAGGACGAAAGAGGATTGCATGCATGTTTGGTCGTGTTTATTCGTTTTGAGTATTTTATGGTGTGCAATCGTAAAATTTATGTGCAATATTATTGCTCTCTTTCGACCGAACAGTGCTTGGCAAAAATGTACGATCAATTACTTATTAAATTAATTAATAAAGTAAAAGATACTAGTGAATAGTGTTATTGTACGAAACATGTAAAGAATACAAATTCACATTTATCTAGCGCATAAAATGGTAAAAAAAACTTCTAACAGTAAATAGAGCGAATAAATACGCTCAAATTGTTTGTGTTCATAATGCAACAATTGGACCAAGGAAGACTTGCTATGATGCTATGATTTTAATTCATATGTTTTTGAATAATTTTCAAAGTGATTACGTATATCTTGTTTTTACCTAGTTGTTATCTGATTAGCACTGTTATATAACACTGGGTAGATGAAGTAAATATTCATTTGCTGGAATTAAATTGCCAGGAGTTGAACGGAGAGGATAGTGATCTGTCAAAAGTTTTATACGATTTGGTCATTTCAAAGGTCCTGAACGGCATAATAGGTCTCTAGGGTTTTTGGTAATGACCCAGATTTTTTCAAGCTTCTATTAAATGGCTTAAAATTTATTAAAACACTTTTCTTCATTTTTTATAAAAATATAGGTTATATAATTACGTTGCTTTATGTTGTTGTGGAAAATATTTTAAAAACTAACTGGAACAAAGCTAATAAAAAATCCATCAACTTAAACTTCCAATAAAAACAGCTAAACGATTTCCAGCACATCTAATGCAGCGTTTCCAATCAAGGGTTACCCGGTGTAAATCTACCACCGGATAGATTGTATGCAAAATAAGTCACAAATCCAAATCGAAGGCTTAATCGCCCTCGGTATGTGTGTGCGAGAGCGCGCGCGCGATGTGTGCAAGAGCTTATGGCATGCCGGAGATGATTGGTTTGCGCGAGAATGCCCACCGAAGGCAACCATACACCCCCAGCTTTTCGTCACCATCTGTTTGCCATTTGGGCTGGAATGGGCTCTTCCAGAATTCGCCCGACGGCTATCTTTCTACTCCCGAATGGTCTCGTGGTGAAATGTACGGATGCAACCATTTCCAACCCACTTCCCATCGGGCTGCATTTCCAGGAGCCAAGAAACGTTCCACCAGGGAACACCGATGAAACAGCTGATGTGCGAGGGTTGAACTTTGTGTTTCCCAACGGCTTCCTACTGCCACCGGATCGATGGTCATCTGAATAGTGCGATCATGTAGGTTGCGATGGTTGTTGCCTTGTTTCATCGGCACCGTTTGATGTTCATTCGCGATGATGCGATGCCACTGTACAACGCAGACGAGCGCATTACGCGACGGTGGCGAGTACGGCTAATTGAAATGCAAATGATCGCACCAGCTTTGATCGCGGAACGTTACCGATCCGGTTGCGAATGGTTTATTTGTTGTCCCCGGGATGGTTACATGGCCGCCTGGCGTCGCCAAGTGCCCGGAGGGTGGTAGCATGTGTTTTTAAGGATGACCTTTCAGTGATAGTGATTTGAGGGTGATTGTGGATGAAAAAGAGATCGTCAAGACCAACAGTGTGTGTGCCTTAAACATATGCAAGGCTCCGGGATAAAGCTGTTGATTAAGCCTTATTGAAGGTTTACTTTCCTAACAATTTGGACCAGATATCTTGAAGACCTTATAAAATATTCTCACGATAGAAAAAAAAATCGCAATTATGCAGCAGAATCACCAGGACATTCAAAGCCCCTCGAATCAGAATAGACACGCGACCCACATCTAAACGTATTGCTGCTGGTTCAACCACTCCTTACAACTTTCGTCCTTAGCCAATTGATTTTTCACCGTCCCTTGTGCCCGCATCATTTCTCACATTTACGTGCCATTTTCACTCCATCTCACTTTGTAATGGTAACCCCGTTTACCGCTCCTACTTACGTACGAGCATTCACACATGACACGCCAGCACGCCGAGTCAGCAAGGCAGAAAATGCATCCCTGAAAAGGGATTTGTTACGACCCACATTAGACCAGTCCGAGACCAGTTTCCCTCGCCGCATCGTTGAAAATTCCCGTACCAACCCCGGGGGCTGGAAAACCCCGGCAATTGAACCATCGCTATGCGGGTGTTACCACGAGGAGAGAAGAGACTGTGGAGAGTTGTTTTTATGCTTCCAAGTTATTTTTGTGCCCATAATTCCCTCGCCGAATGCGCAGACAGCTCTAGACGGAACCCTCCCGGATGCAATGCGTCGAAACGGTTTTATTCGGTTTCCCCTAGCGTTAGTTTCTCGTTGGAACGCTCCCCGTTCGTCTAGACCAGAAAGGTATGATGGTTGAGGTGCGCATACAAAAAAGATATATTGTGTTGCTCATATCAAACGTTTACAACCTTGGAGAAGAGAGCAATATTCCGATGCAAAATATGAGTCACGGAGTAGGGTTAGGTTCGTCCAGCGTAACGCCTTGATGCATTATCAGGGTCTCTGTGATACATCTATAGCAAGAACTCCAATGCACTTCCATTAGACAACTTCACGGATATGTCGTTCTGTAAGTGCTACCAACTCCGCTCCTGATGAAATCCAAATGGCCATCTACGCTCCCAGTTTTAAGCGTTTGCGTATGCCCTTTTTCTGCCACGTTCCGGGTTCAACGGTCACCGGAGGTCATCGGGATCGCGGAAGCTGTCGAAAACGTGGTCGACGCGTGCTCCGGGAACTCTTCTTTGGTGGAAAAACTCTTAATCAACCCATCGTGCGGAACATCTTTCTCGCCCCATCTTTCTCAAGTGGATACGATGAAAAAAACAAGAACTAGCGAGTCTCGCGGGCAGTGTCTTCGTAAAGGAGAGTATAGGGATCACTGTGCGATTGTGCAAAACCAAAAGTGCGTAGCGGGTTTTAGGTGGAGAAAACAGAAAAACACACACACACGCATGCATATAGGTTTGCCCTTTGGTTCTTTCCGTTTTTGTGCCGTTATGCTTGAATACTGGTTTCGATAAGTCTTTCAAACATTCGCTTCCACTTGATCATCTGGGCAAAGGGGGTTGTCGGTATATGGGTGCAGTATTTTGATACGAAAGAAAGGTATCATCGACACAACTGATATTCATGTTTCGCACGAATCGTTGTGTGTTTTTTTATTATTATATGAGCCTGCCAGTACGCAAAGGCTTTATAAGGTCAAAGAATAACGAGCGAAAGAGGAGTGTATCGACTGATCGGCAAGCCCACCACTCATCGGAAACTTGATCCTCACGAGCGCTCATCATGTTCATTGCGCGCGGTGACTTTGAAAACATGCAGTGGGGTACACTTACCTTGTGGGTAAAAATCAAAACAACCATTTATACTTGTGTGCATCTGTACTTGGGAAAATAGCGGAGCAACATAATCGGAACATCACACCAACGGAAGAGTGCGAGAGAGAGAGATACGGGGACGAAGATGAAAAAAAACAACATTACCCTCAAAAACATGCCCAAGGGATTAAGTTATGGGCGCCTTTTTCTGGTGCTGCAATACCATATCTCGGTTCAAGGAAATTCTGGAATGATCTCTTCCAGTGTAACAAGATTCCAGATCTCCAGAACCAAAAGCCACCTAAAGCCGAGGCGACAACAAACACTAAAGGAATGCTATTTTCCAGTTGAGATGCATCCCGAACCCACCATCGTTCGTGGCAGACGTGAATGATCGTCGAAAGAAATGCGGAAAAGAAAGTTCATGGCGGGAAACGATTAACGGACGATCCTCTAGGGGGGAAGAAAAAATGGGAACACTTTTACAGAAGAAACGTCGAAGCAGAAAAAAAAACAACTCACACACACAGAACGAAGAAGCATCATCCCGGCGAAGACAAGAAGCAGAACGTCAGAATTATGTTTGACTTCTTGCCAACCCCTTTTACCCGCCCGCACGAACCGTTGCGTGTGCTTCAAAGAGTCCACCAACACCACTGTAGCCCGTAGCATAAAATATAACTTCGATGCGCAACATGTTTTATCTCCGTAAGCGGAGCGGGGTGTGTGTAATGTTGGATCGGAGGAGGGTTGGTTGGATGGTCGATGACTTAAGTTATGCTGGTATGCGTATGTTGGTGTGTGGGAAGCGGGGCGAAAGGAAGAAGGCGTTACATTATTGTGAGCAGTCGTGAGAATGTCCAGCATCACGCGGAGAGCAACTGAGTCAGCGTGATTTGGTGATGATCGAGAGAGCTAAAGCATCTCACTTGTGCTAAGTCACCAACACATGCTCAACATAGTTTAGCGAGCGTCTCGCTTTGGGGAAGGTTGCCAGATTTTCATTTTTATTTTTTTTTTTTAATAAATATTTCATTGAATTTGATTAATTTATTAAAAAAGAAACGAGAGACGAAAAACTGGATTATGATCATTGTAGAAATCCCTCAATCAGCTTTTTGCCATACATCTTATCCTTCTTCTTTTTCATCATCGACAGCCGCTGTTCGGCCTGTTTGCGAATCCGATTCAGCAGATAGGCATGAGGTTTTATAACGTTCTGGAAATCTTCGTGCGACAAACGATAAATTTCGCAAGCCTCCAACGCGATCACATTGGCCGTCCTTTGCTGGTTACGCTTAATGAGCGATATCTCCCCAAAGTACGCACCGTCCGTCAGGTGTCCCAGCTCCTTACCGCTCATTGCGTAAACTGCCACCGTGCCCATCGCCAGGAAGTACATCGAATCACCGAAGCTGCCGGCCGAAATAATCACATCGTCCTGTAGATAAATTTCCAACCGCAAACAGTTCACAATGTCCGTCAGTATAAAGTATGGAAGGTTTTTAAACAAATCCACACTCGCCACCAGATGGCGGCACGTTTCCATCCGGATGCTGCTGCGCAGATTCTGCGGAAACAGACCCATGATCATCTCCTCATCGAAGTAACGGGTGCGGAATCGTGTCGCAAAATTATTCCTCAACTTGCTTTGCAACGAAGCGCTCAGATGCTTGTTGTAGGCAAATGCGTTCAGATTAGCCATAAACTTATCGTACTGATCGGTGGCCATTTCCGGGGAGTCAAAGAACCGCCACAGCACGACGGGAATGTAATGGAACCAAAGCCATCCGAGAAACATTACCAGCATCATGATCCAGCGGTACACGAAATGTTGCTCGATATCCTTCTTTTCACTCACAGCCATACCGACCCGTAGCGTCACCATCATGCTCCGGAAGTACCGATAGGTTGCGGAAGTATTGCTTTCGAAGTCACTTAAGCGAAGCCGAACGAAAGGGTTGTCAATAGTTTCTAAGAGAGCAGATACTTTGCGATATTGCATATATGTTCGCATCACTTCTAGCAATTCTAGCTCTTCTTCGTCTACGGAACTGGAAGATGGGTTCGCTTGCAACAGAACCGGTATAATGTAGCCAAGACACGTGGTCCAATGCAGCACGTACAGCGTGTTCATGATAACCTGCACAATGCGTGTCTTGCTCTCGGGTATTTGCAACGATCTTGGAATAACGCTGAAGTATCGATTGCTATCCCGAAACCGGGCTATATTGGCCAGATACAGGAATGTCACAAAACCAAGGCAAGTTTCGGCTCCCGCTTCAAGGATCAATTCATCGAACACTTCCAGCAACAGTATGTACGGTAGGAATAGGAAGAAATCATACGCCAACCGAAAGGGATGCAGGCGGTTGAGGAAGATCTTTCTCGGTTCCAGCACGATTTCGTTCGTTTCGAAAACTACAAATCCGGTGCAGAACGTCAGTGCGAACTCTGCTGCTAGAATCAGACAAAGGAACAGATCTACGTACTCCACCATATGCCGAATGGGATGAGGCTCAAATGCCAGGAAGCTGAACGCAAACGGCAACAGCATCAGGTGTAGGTTCATCGCGATGAAAACGATCACATCACTGTACATCCGGAGCAAGCTAAACGGATGCACAATGTACGGTGGGTAAGAACGCAATAGTCGCTCATTTTCCTTAACGATCTGATAGGAACTTTTCAGGTGTTTCTCCGTTGACGGATGTCTATCCGAGGCGAGTCGTAGCTTTTGCAAGGCGTGTAAGAACTTCATGTGCCTTGCAAGGGCACGATCTTCAGCTTGTGAGATGCGTGTCTCTTCTATCGTGCAAATGTGACGGGTTTCTTTCAATCTTCGTTTCATTTTGGAGTTAGTTTTTTCTTGATTTTTTTTCTGAGAATCGGTAAAAATCTGGTTAGAAACACTGTTTAGGACTCAACGTCAGATGTTGCGTAGTTTGATCGGATTTTTTTTCTTTTCAGTGGCTACTTTGATATCAAGAAAGTTTTATCTTATAAATTATAGGGGACACCATGTAAAATTCGCTCGTGACACACAGTAAAATAAATAAAATAAAAATAAAAACAAAAACACAAACGAAAGTATTTGTAAATCTGGCAACACTGCTTGACTCACCCCGGTAGAACATTCTTGTACACTTCATTCGCTCCATCGGAATGTTTGACGAACATGAGCAACATAGAATATTTCACCGTGCAAAACAGAGACGCAACGACCGGGAAAGAGAAGATAAACATTCTTCTCGAGCGAGTTTGAGTGGGTGTGCCTGGCAGTGTGTGCGTGAACGGGTAGGCAGAACAAGGGAGAAGAAGAACCGCTAAAAGAGCAGCATGTTTGATTTCCCTATCTTGCACACACAACAAGCAATACGGCTAAGCGTATTGCTCATACTCAGCTAAACGATTTTTACCCTTACAGTGGGCGTGTGTGTGTGTGTGAAGAGGGAATGAGGCCACGCGATGAGTATAAACTTTACCTCATTGCACTTTGGTCAAATATTTCATAATGTACTGGACATATTTTGTTGTATATTTTTCACATTTAACGTAGGTTTAGTTATTTTGTTCGCTTAAGAGTGAAATAAATATTGTATTTAAAAAATCTTCACTGGAATTTTCATGTTTTTCCAATGCGAATGCTTAAAATCTGCACAGAGAGCTAACTTTTGTCCAGCAAAGTGTTCTGTTTTTCTCGACTGTGCGCTCCGTTTTTCACAATCTCTCTCAGTGAGAGAGCTTATGTGGGAGCGAGATGAAGCACATTCGGTGTGGTAAAGTAGCGTATACGCAGCGCTCGAATGCTGCCGTAAGCCTTTAACGCACACTCGCCTGTGCTTATTTCGAACTGAACCTTGCGCAGAGTCGGTTGTACGTGCGGTCGTTTTCATTAAGCCACTTGGCAAGAATTTCTAGAACAGGTAAAACTAAGTGACTGAAGCAAAAGTGCTAGCAGAAATAAGGAAGAAAAGTGAACAGTCGGTGGTCCGTGTGAGTTCAATTACAGCCCGTTTCGATTAGATGGCCCTTTTCAAGTGAAGCGTCATCAATCTTTGTGATTGTACCGTTTTCTTTCTCTCCCGTTTTCTTCGAATGGAAGTGAAGCAAACAAAACAACAGACAACAATACCAACAAAAAAAAAACACTCACTGTTGCGGAGACACTTTGACGTTTCCTTTTGACACACTTTTAGTGTTTGGCGATCAAGTGCGTCCCAAAAGAAAGCCTGTTTTTAGCGATGGAAAAGTGATCATTCAGCGGGTTCTCTATGCGGTGGTGGGCTTGTAGTGTGAGCGTAAAACGGGTAGTAGCAGTGTGTTGGTTCTTTTTACCCTGCGTGTGGTGCCGCTGCAAGAAAAAAAAGTACTAGTAAAAAAGTTAAACATTTCAAACCGAGCGTAGGAGAGAAAGAGAAAGGTAACAATTGAGAAGGAGAAGCGCTGAGCCAAAAGATTGTGTTTTCGTTCCGTGATATGTGAAAATCTGTGACTGTGTTTTATTGTAAAATGTTTCCTCCCGTTCATGGGAAGAACTTTCCCGGCGATCATGATAGAGCGTGCATGTGTGTGCGTGTGTTTGTATGGAGGAAAAGAAAAGTACTTCCTTTTGTGGTGGAAGGCTATTAGAATTCCCCCTTTCGTGTTAAATATCAGGAACTTTCCTTGGCATTCTTCACCTCGCAAGAAGAAGGAAGACAAAACAATGTATTGAATCTGGTTATTCTTTCGACTTGTTGAAAGATTTCTCGGTAGAAAGGGAAGACAAGGGTCTCAGAATACCACACGAGAAATCCTGGAAAATGTCACACCCTCAAGGGAGAAAATTCCTTTGCCCTGTGTTGTTCTTTCGAGCGTACTGGTTGATTCTCGCGGATCAGCCATTAGCGGCGCTACGTGTGTTGGTGTGTGCGTGCGCGCCTGTGACCGTGTAGTAGGAGTGTTTTGCGCATATCTCATGAATGCGTAGCGTTCGCATCTTTCGAGTTGTTGTAGGCGCGTGAGAAAATGTATCATAACGTGCACTAAAAGTGAGACAAAGAATTTGTCTGTCTTATTTGTATTAAGTTAATTTAAAGTTCACTTTCGTTACTTTTTCGAAGAGCCTCATGTTTGCGTAAGGAATTACTTTTTTTTTCTCTTTTAAAGCGTTTTATTTGTTTTCTTTGTCATTTTTATTTCTGCTGACATGCCGCAAACGTAGGCTAGTGACAAACAAACATAAAAAGCAAACAAAAAAACAGGTGTATCGGCACCCTGGCACGCACACCTTTGATTGAGCGAATAGGTAGCATAAAAGAAAAAAAACTATCAGATAAATGCTTACATTTCCATCCAGCCACGTTTTCGGGCCATAGGTTTGATTGTAGTACTTTACAATTATTTTGTGTGTGTTTGTATTAACACATCTCCACGGGTGACGGATGGCACAGAAAAACTTGTCCACTTTTCCGTAAAATAAAACACAGAAAAAAACCCCAGAAAGTAGTACGATCACACGCCGCTAAAGAGAAAGCAAAAATAGCTGATAGTGAGATTTAATAAGCGAAAATAACAACAGCAAACAGCAGGAAACTGACGATCATCGTCGCAATTACACTCTTCTGCAGTGCGTGATCGATTACGACGATCGTCACAGGTGTTTGTGAAGTGAAGCGAAGATCGATCAAAAACTATTCGACCGTAGTGAACTTGTTGGTGTTTTTCGCCCCCAAATTGTGCGTTTGGATGTTGTTTTACTGTTGTTTTTACTGTGAGAGTCCGTGTATAAGAAAGGGTTCTATTTTATTTTTTCCTTTTTTAAGGTATAAAAGTGCGGAAGTGTGTGAGTGTGTTAATACGTTTGGAAACGACGCCCGGTTATACATACAGGCGGAATAGTGCGCTATAGTGTTCTAACTAATCACGTCCAGTTGTGCATAAACAATGCTGATACGTTGTTTCTAAAGCGTCGCGTCCTGAGACACCGTGTGTGCGATTGATGTGCTCTAATTTAAAACGAGCGTAAAGTGAATTTTTGTACCGGTACACACCCCCGGTACGGTGAAAAACAGGGCCTCAGTGTGTGTGTGTGCGCGTGCGATAGAAGATAAACACCCAATAGAAACAGTGCCCCTCTGCAGCTTGTCACATGAATCAACAGCACAATCATCACATCATGAGTTCGTACGGTGCTAGCACTGAGAACAGTGGCTCGAACCAGCAGTCGACACAAAGCATTGCCGACTATCTGGCACAGTTGCTAAAAGACCGCAAACAGTTGGCCGCGTTCCCGAACGTTTTCCTGCACATGGAGCGGCTGCTGGACGAGGAAATTGCAAAAGTGCGTGCCTCCCTGTTTCACATCAATGGTGTGACGAAGGAACCGCTCCAGCTGCCAGAAGCGGAGGGCGAATCGATCACCATGAACGAGAAGGTGTACGTCCCGGTGAAGGAGTATCCAGATTTTAACTTCGTCGGACGCATCCTCGGCCCGCGCGGCATGACCGCCAAACAGCTCGAGCAGGAAACGGGCTGCAAGATCATGGTCCGAGGGAAGGGCTCGATGAGAGATAAGAAAAAGGAGGACGCTAATCGGGGTAAGCCCAACTGGGAGCATCTGTCGGACGATCTGCACGTACTGATCACGGTCGAGGATACAGAGAATCGGGCCTCGATCAAGCTGAAGCGCGCACTGGACGAGGTGAAGAAGCTGCTCGTACCGCACGCCGAGGGCGAAGACGAGCTGAAGAAACGGCAGCTTATGGAGCTGGCCATCATCAACGGTACGTACCGGGACTCGACCACCAAAGTAGCGCCAGCGGACAACACCTTCAACTTCGACCCGCAACAGTTCAGCGACGAGCGGTGGAAGATGGCAGCGGCAGCGGCCGCAGCCGATTCGCGCATGCTCAACCAGGCGACACTGGCCGCTAATCTGGCCGCGGCCAACTCGTTGGCGGGCCGCACCGCACCGAACCCGCTCGGTGCACCGATCATCCTGTCGCCCCGCATCTCCGTCCCGACGACCGCCGCCAGCCTGATACCCGGTTCGGGGCCACCACCCACGATCGACCATACGACCGGGCTGATCTACGCTTCACCCTACACGGAATACAGCTACGCGCTGGCGGCCGCCGGCAATCCGCTGCTCGCGGAGTACCCCGAACACAGCGTAGGTGCAATCAAAAATCCAAGAAGACAATATGCGTCTCGCGATCATCCTTACTAAAAAAAAACAACAACAACAAACAAACAAACTCCCCCTTCGTTAAAACAACATTTTAAAACCAATCAACAACTACAAATAGCAATAGTTGCGTTGTTGCGCAAATCACAGAGGAACAATTATTTTTGAGTATGCAAATAAGCGCAAACAGCATCAACAGCAAAAAAAAAAACAAAACGCCTTGCAACAAAACCAACACCCCCATTCACTACTACAGCAACAAAAATCACCCCTTTGTTATTGGCATTACTACCCGGGCGGTGGGGCAATAATTTATCTAATATGACCATTATCTTATTAAAAAAAACTTTATATTAATTTACTCTTCACGCACCCACCCCACACATACACACAAACACTTAAACACACTTACAAACACACACACACACTATCGACACTTATATTTGTTTAATTTTTTTGCTCTATCTCCACTATCGTTGTTTCGAATATTAATAATATTCATTATTAATAATACTATTAATAACAACTTTTTAGTGATAAATAATCGCATAATGCATACCAATAACGCCAAGGATAATAGAAATCTGTGCTGGATGAGAAAGCAAACACAATCAAATCTCATAAACCACTAGTGTTGTTAGCAATTAACGCATTATTATAACGTTTGCAATGAATGTTTGTGTTAGGGAGAAGAATATCCATCAACATTTTCGGTTAATTTCTTTGTTTTTTTCTCTTAATACGATCAATCTTTCTTTGGAGACAAAAAAACAAAAACCCACAAAAAATTTCGTATGTATGAGGATTAACCTCTTAATAATGTACGTTTTAAGATTGTTTCTACTCATTAACCGCGTCTTACATTAGATGTGTTGTTTTATCTCAACCTGCTGTAATGCACCATAGATCTGAGCGGAATGAATATCGCGTATCGTAAAGGAGGATAGCAGAATTACAATGAAGTAGTTGTAGAGAGATATACGTGTACAATGTAAGAGACGGCAAACCCGGATTCGTCGATATGGAATTAGTATTAAGCGGAAAGGTGGAACGGAAGAAGTAAGCGCGTAACACAATAACTCCTAGCCAGGATGGAACTTAAAGGACACAGAAACGTATAATTCTAGCACAACTAAATGGACAACTAAGAACTTAGCAATTGCTGGCAGTTATCATTCTTACCGCTACCAACCACTACTACTACTACTACGCATTATAATCATCTGTTCTTCCTTTACCCGATTTTTCTCCCTTTTCCAAGTGTTCCTTATATCCTTGTATGATGTTAAAACAATTCAAGCACAATTAATGTTGTGCAAGTAAACACCCACACACAGACCGTATCATTGCACGTCCTGAGGATGGAAGAATGCACAAAATGGTAACAGATACTGTTGTGCCTATAAAAAGGACATCATATGCTATAAAGTCTCACACGCTCGATCACCTTTTGTACAAAAAAAAACAATGGAGCTTTTAACATACATTACGAGCACTTCATACCATGGCGAGACATATACCTGAATGGGTTATGATCCTGTAATGATTGTTTTGTGCCTCCGTGAGACGTGTGACACACTAAAATGAAGCAATTCTCGAATATGTGCTGATCGCATCCTCTTCTCACAATAATGCTATAAAACCAATACGTATCATTCATCGGATTAACTCCTGCCTGGATTCTGCCTCACTTTCTCTCACATACACTCTTTCCCTCTATGTACGTTCGCTTCCAACTTTTACATGACCCTACTAGCAGCAGCTTACAGCACTGATATTTTAACCCGAATGAACCATACGCACAGCAGCGCAGCCATCTCCCCGGGAACAGCGAGAAGCTTTCGGTCTCTAACCTGTTATGTTCGTCTAACACCAACCCACAAAACACAAACACGATGAATATTTGCTAGTCGTTATGTAATGTACGAAAAGTTAGCTTAGAACCCTCCCCTAAATAATTAACGATCTTTAACCCGACCGAAACCATTATTTGTGATTAATAATATCGATCGATTTTACACGACTCGAAAAGGAAACAAATGTTTTGCCAGCATATTCCCCAATTGCTCTGGCGTTTTGTTTTTGGTTCACTTTTTGCGTCATCCTTTTATACTCATGTGCCAAAGTATTATTAAAACCCGGGTTCAGAGAAGCGAGAGACGACAAGGGGAAAGAGGTTTGTTTGAAAATTTTGTCTTCCGGTGAGGGACAGCATCGTTTTTTTGATCACATCGTAACACACGATCGATTCTCCAGACAGAGATCAGTCGGCTTCCGTTAAGGGAGTTTGGGTTATATGTTTTCGGATGATGTGTTGCTTCTTTGATGCATCTTATACGCTTATGTGGGTAGATGTGGCAGGAAGAACGGAGGAGCACAATACTCACAATTGGGATTATTTTTTGCCATTGCTGTGTTAGCATTTACGGACAGAAAGATCTGTGAATGCGGTTGGGTGTGAGAAACGCGGGAGGAATGTTAATCGGATGAATGGTTCTGTTGATTCTACAGCAAGAAGTACAAAGAACAGTCATACAGTGCGTGGAGGATGGATTAGTGATACACGAGCGAAGATTTTACTGTAAGCTACAACAAAATGGACAGAGATTCTGGAACAACCGCAACTATCGAATGATCCTTTAAAGTGATCGACTCACCAAAAGGAATTGATGTCTAAATTTAAATCTCAACCTAATCTTCAGATCTGTCCGCGTTGATGGAGCAAACATAAAAGAATAAGAGTAGTTCAAGACTTTAAACTACATAATTGTACACAGATCTTCACAATAAGGTACCAACTCTGCACCGAAAACGAGATTGAACGCATTTTGAGAATAATTTGTGGTGCCATCGTCACGAAAGCACAGCATTAAGCGTAGTTTAGACGAAACGAGCAATCTATCCGATTGTACAACCGTCTAAGGTACAGCAACTTTTACAAAATAGAGTAATGAAATGCCTCAAGAAATGTGTCTCACAAAAATAAGCATAAAAGAAATATTTACTGTGAAGTGCTTCCCCATTTTTATTATTATACTAAGTTTGTAAAAGATGCAATCATAAAATGCTCTTCTCCGCAGCGCATGCGGTAAACGGGAGGGCGAACCCTAAAGAAACAAAGTTTCTTAACAAAATCAAAACTCTACTTCCAGTTTCTCATCACTCTTCCCCAGCCAATCGTGCAATCATGCGATAGTGCTGGTATTATTTTCGCTTTTAGCCAAGAAGCAATATCACTTTGGCGTGTTGCAAGTGTAATAAGCCATCGCGATTATGAAACTGGTGAGCGATTTTATCCTTGTGGCAATACATATATATTATATCTTTATGGTGAAATAGTGGGAATTTCAGAGGAAAGCAAAACTTGTGGTTGAGCTTTCGATTGAGCGTTGGAGTGCGTTAACCTTTGTTAAGTAAGCGAGTATGTTTGGTGTGTTTTCTTACTAATTTTAATCGAACTACATTTGAAGTAATCTCATTTAAAGAACCATCTACAGATGCAAATGGTGTATAGAGCTGTAACTAA
>KI423769.1:0-10106 GCA_000473375.1 Anopheles culicifacies | reverse complement strand
AAATATTTACTGTGAAGTGCTTCCCCATTTTTATTATTATACTAAGTTTGTAAAAGATGCAATCATAAAATGCTCTTCTCCGCAGCGCATGCGGTAAACGGGAGGGCGAACCTTAAAGAAACAAAGTTTCTTAACAAAATCAAAACTCTACTTCCAGTTTCTCATCACTCTTCCCCAGCCAATCGTGCAATCATGCGATAGTGCTGGTATTATTTTCGCTTTTAGCCAAGAAGCAATATCACTTTGGTGTGTTGCAAGTGTAATAAGCCATCGCGATTATGAAACTGGTGAGCGATTTTATCCTCGTGGCAATACATATATATTATATCTTTATGGTGAAATAGTGGGAATTTCAGAGGAAAGCAAAACTTGTGGTTGAGCTTTCGATTGAGCGTTGGAGTGCGTTAACCTTTGTTAAGTAAGCGAGTATGTTTGGTGTGTTTTCTTACTAATTTTAATCGAACCAGATTTGAAGTAATCTCATTTAAAGAACCATCTACAGATGCAAATGGTGTATAGAGCTGTAACTAATGTAAGGTTGTGCTTGCGAGTGCCGGCATAAGCCGGGTGAGCAAAGCAAATTTTTATGCAAATGAAAACTTACATTGGGGGAAAAGAGTGAGATGCAGAAAAGAAAATAAGAAAAAACAGCACAAAAAAAACGAAACGCAGCCTTTATCAAGAAATCTCTTCTACAACCCTCCGTAGCTAAGCTCCGTACGGTATAGCTAGTTTTGATTAACACTAATTTTGTTCGTAGTTCCCTTAACAAACTTTTTTTCTAACAAAATACGAACAGACACACCGTTGTGCCTAAAAAATGCCATGTGGTTGGCGGTCATCTCGAATTAATTTGCAAACACAGTAAACAAACAAATGAAAAGCAATTAATAGCAAGATAGCAAGCTTCATAAGAGCAAATCTATGATAAATAACACTATTTAGACGTGTAAGTAAGCATCCCAATTATTATTATGTACCCCAGTACACTCCCCATAGCTTGAAATGTTTGTTATTTAAAGCAGCACGAATCAATTTTCTAAAATCTGAGCAATTCCGTAGAGCAGTGGTTAAACCATGTTTAGATCGTTGTGCAAAATAACAACAGAAAGCAAAGGAAACTGTCGTCTACTTGTACGCAAAATAACCAACGCTATAAAGAAAGTACTACTTACTGCTAACAGAAACTGTGGACCGTCTGAGGACGATGTTTTTTGCAAGTAATTATTAATATGAAATGAAAAACAAAGACACGCACATACGGAAAACTGCGCTTCCTAACCTTCGGCACAAAGCTAGACAGAAAAAAAAACAAATGTTAACCTATATCTCACTGACCAACCATGAAATAACACTAATATGTTTTAATAGAATTATGTTTAATGGCTACTTGTAACAAGTGTATTATGCAAAAACCTTTCCCACAGCAGGATATGTTTGGTGGAGTCTGTGCCTCTAACCGGTTGGTGGTATGAAACGGAAAAAAAACAACACATTAACTTCGCTTTCTTTTTATATAATATATGGCCGCAAAACAGCATCAGGATAACGACTGCAGTCCATAACCACCACCACCACCACTACTCCATTCTGGTCTGGTAACAAAACAATCAATAAACAATAAACCCGGATGAGGTAAACCACTTACCACTTACAGCAAGAAATAATAATAAAAACTCTGATAATAATAAAGCTTAATATTGCACTACTATATTAATCAATCTACTTCTACTATTATTATTTTGTTTAAATAATACTATTTAGCTACTTCTACTAGCATATATATATATACTAGCAGCAAACTATCCACTACTACCATCCGTTTAATAATTAAAACAAATATTAATAAAGCATTACTTTTGCTGGCGCAAACTTTTAACCGGACTAGTTTTTATTAGTTGTATGTAACCGTATCTTTCCCACCTCATCCTCATCACCATCTTCCTATCAGTAATAATCCGTTCGCCTCTCTCATGACTGTGCCATAATAATAATAATGTTGTGTTCTATCCTAACCACGAGATTCCTCCTTGTCTCACTTACCTTCCCAAACAAAACGTCCTCTTCTCCATACTCCCCCAAGCGCCCGTGAAGCATTGTGCCTTCCCGAAGTTAACATCAGTCTGAAAGAAAAATGTAACACCAATGGTTTGTGATAGCAAGGACAAAACAAAAACACTCCCCTGGACTCTTGGCTGATGCGTAATCCATCGGAAAATAATTCCAACCATCGATTAACCACACACACACATTATATGTACCCTGGTATATACCAAACTTTGCTCCTTCCTAATCTGCTACCTAGCCACTCTACGCAATCAGCTTCACTTACATGTATGTATGGATGGTGGGTTGTTTAAGGCATATCTCTAATAACTTCTTTTGCTAACCAAAGCCAACATACCTATGCTATGGAGGGGGAGGGGGCGGGGGAGTTGGGTGTGACAAAAAAACTTGTGCTTATATAGAACAATTGACCACTCCTTTTCCTGAAGTATGCTGCTGCTGCTTATGCCTTTACCGTGCGCATTTTGATTGACAACATCACACCACTTCTTGTGTAAGGGATCTAGAAGAAAATTAATTTTCTACGCCAAGCGACTATCCCCTGAAACATCGTACGTGCTGCTGTTATATAGCAATAACCTTGACTGTATGATAAGAAAGTGAGACCACTGGGAACATCATTAAAGACCACCGAAGAAGATACCGAGGACGACGGGTAATAAAAAAAAAAAACACCAGACATTCTTGCTTATCACCGGAGCACACGTAAAGAAGAAGAGAACTTATCGGAAGTTATCTTAATTAGCATAGCAACACTGTGTAAGGCCATATCTTGCATTTGGTTGGTAGTATGGGCTATTCAAGGAGAATTTCCTGCACTGCATCTTCCCATTTTTTGTATTGTCTTTGGACGAACAGTTTTTTTTCTTCAGTGAGCTCTAGTTACTTCTGAAGTTACTGTTGGGAGAGAAGATCCAGATGCCAATGGATTCCTTTGGGATTTTAGACCTCGAGACGCAAGACTTCCAAGTCGCTTGATGTCTACCAAAGTGAAAATTAAAAGCCCAACATATCTTCCAAGAATGACAGACGGAAACGGATACTTGAGCGGTGAGATTAAGATGATCCTTAGTTTCCGAAGAATTGTTGACGTAAAACAATATCTATTTAGTAGCTCTCCCTGCCTCATCAATACATCAGTTGTCAGCTGTGGAGAAGAATTTATTCTTCTTTCTAGTTCGAAAGATCGATTCCAACGATCTCATGATCACATGGGCTTCTAAAACCAAAACACCACGTGCTTTCCCTTTACTGCTCGGTACTTGGATGGTTGGTATCGAATGGCCAATTTTATGTGTCGGCTTGAAAACCATTTCATTACTTCTATTGTTTCTCGCACGATGCCCGCGGCATGGTTACAGGCAACCGAATGAACGATCGCTCGATCGTCCGTACCGGTGTGTACCGGCACCGGACGCTTACGAAGAAGGGGTGCGCGGGAAGAGCACGAGTCCAAAATAGCTAGAACCACGAAAACCACCACGATGGTGGTGGCGGTTGCGCTAAATTATTTATAGCCCATGACACACACACAAACGCCGCACAGGGCAGGAGAGCATTCAGCGATTCAGTTTTGAAGCCGCAGCTTCCACACACAGCGCGTCGTTTCCGACGGAACTTCACCGTCGGAAGGTGCGACGATGACAAGTATTTGAAGAAAAAGAGCAATAAAAAAGGTCATTGGACATATCGTTTGTCTCTTGCGTGTCTCGCCACGGTACACGCATATGCATTGTTGGCCGGTCGCTGTGAGTAATGG
Organism: Anopheles culicifacies; assembly: GCA_000473375.1. Lineage (NCBI taxonomy): Eukaryota > Metazoa > Arthropoda > Insecta > Diptera > Culicidae > Anopheles > Anopheles culicifacies. The sequence continues at coordinate 6,280 of KI423769.1, read as the reverse complement.
TGGTGTTTTCCCTTTTTGTACTGCTCCACAAACTCAGCCAGAGTGAGTAGCCCGAATCGGGTGGTCACTACTGCCCAGTTTTGAAGTCGTATCCGGTTTTTTTGTGGTACACATCCATTCGAGCTAGCGATATCAGCGGGATGTGTGCGTACGTCATCATGTTTGCAGGTTCGAAAACAGGAAATCCACCTACGGGACGCGAATAGCTTTGGCAAAAAGGGGAGCGAATAACAACAAAAAAACCCATTTAACAGTTCGCGAGTTAAACTGCTGAGCTACACATTTTCCACCGGCAATGAATGGGAGCTGATGGAGAAATATCTAATGGTCAGAACATTGCCCACGGCTCCGAACCAGAGAACGTGTGGTGTGAAAAATCCAATTTAAAGTGTTGTGCGTTGCTTGCGTTGCTCGCTGGTTTTACTTTGGTACTTGAAATGTTTTGCCTCACGACCACAGCTTGGTGGAAACTAATTTCGGTAGCAGAAGTCAATAAAAAACCGAAGACACAATTTGCTGTGTCGGTTGGGCAAAATAATTACTTTGGAGCTACTGCGAGTGAATTTACACGCGGAAGTAATATTCCTCCAAGCCGGCGGAGCCTTGTCGATGTTTACATGCCCTTTCCGTAGCCGGGTCTCTTGAAGGGCTGATAATAGACCCTTTACCGCAGTGCGAAACAACCATCAAGACGCGGCGATTGTGTGTGACGATGAAGCAAAAAAGCTATCGACGCGTTACGACGAACCCACCACCACCACAAGCCTAGGGGGTCAATCGGTTTAATTAAGCACGAAGAAAGGCACATCAACTTCTCTTTCATCAGCATCCGATCGAGGAATGTGGCAATAGCGGCAAAAGTAAAAAAAAAAAGGTCCGAACTGAAATTGCCGGCCTGAGCGAGCGTCCACAGAGCAGCTATAAGGGGTTTAACTGTCATCACTGCAAAGCTATGTGCAGCCAACAGCGCGCGCACGCAGATCGCACACAGTCCTTGACCTACGTCGCTGGCTCATGTGCGTAGAGCAAGCTGTGCGATCTGATTAATGATGTGCTGTTTTGCAAAGAAATTTCTCTGCCGCCACGACGGGGGCTCCGAGATACAGCAGCAAAGCACAACCGATCGGTCAGGAAGGCGACATCATAATGATGCATATGCATGCGAAAAAAGAAAACAATCGGACCCAGTTGTTGATGTGCCGAGTGCATTTCATTGGAAAATGTACAGGCTCCCTCTTATTACAACAAGCGATTGTGTGATTGAGTTCTAGTCGCAAATGTGGGCTTTTTGTGTCATAGCACTACAACATGTTCCCATCTCACGTGTCACTCACAGACACTTCTGCGACTTGGGACTTTGCCGGTCGGACAGGCACGTTCCATCTGGTTACACATTGCCGATAAGTTTGCGTGGCTAACACCACATTCACAGAAATGTAGAATCTTAAATAAACAGCCTCCATCCGTGCGAGAGTTCCTACTTGGACGCTCTTAGAATTGCCGGTTGACTCTGTGGCTTGCGCAGCAGGAGAGGCCCTCCTGCATATTTTAAAGGTGACACATCTTTTGTCCGATAACGTCCTTCAAATCTTCAAAACCCGACACACAGCAAGAGTCGTCTTCGATAAGCATATTCGACTTCGATTATCCAACACGGTGGAAAGATAATGTTTGGTGAACTCTCCCCGTTGATCGTCCAAGCGAAAAGATGGAGATCTTGAACGAGATCTTATTCTCTTGCCGTAAAGTGTCCACGCGAGACTCTGCACATAATGTGAAGCCTCGAAACGATGCTTCTTTGGCTGAGTCCGCGCGATCCACGATAACCTTGACAAGTTTTTCTGTATGTCACGCGAGTCGCAGACCTACGCCACCGCGTCGAAGAAAGAGTTGTTGTCTCCTTGGTTACTGGTACGCTTGACAGTTTGGTTTGGTGCGGTAGAGTGGCACTGGTGGCACTCGAGTTTGAGCTTTTGAAGCGAGAAAAACCGGTCTATACTAATCAAGCACTTATCTCGGAACCGCGCGCGTTCGCGTCGTTCTGGGTGGGGTTCTGGCACTGGGTATGTTTTCTCATTTTATGTGCGTTCTCCAACTTTCCTGACCAGAATGACGGACGGGACGGTTCGATCGTATATGCTATTTGTGTTGATCACCACTCAGCAACACCACCCTCGTGTCTCGGCAAATCTTCTCACCGTTCTGGAAGGAACACACAGGCTGGAGCTATATGCAAATATGATGTCGCCCAAAACAAAACCCAACGAAAAAAAAAGGGGGCAAAGATCGTGCATATGCGCCTCTGAGATCGATCGAAACTGCGAAACCATAAACTCCTCGGACAGCATATTATTTGATTAGCTGGATTGTGTCCAACACAAGTAAAAACCATCCTTACGGATGGAAGCTACATTCTTAGCGACCAGCGAGCTATAAAGGAATGCAAAATTTCAATCGCTTCGCATTCGTTGGGTTTAGCAAAAGGAACGGTTCCGCAAAGCTGTTGAGATGCGGTACTACGCCTCCTCAACAGATGCTGAGGGCGCCAAACGTCAGCTTTCGGTTCGGATACGCCCTTGCAAACCGGAATCTGGAAGATACATTATCGTAGGTTCTCATGCTCGTGTGTGCGTACATGTGTGTGCGCGCTGTGTAAAACACATTTAAGCAAACAAACTGAACCACATGTGTACTACATGTATACGTGTGGCCGATTGCGTTGCCCACCCGTCCAGCCGTGCGTGTGGATGGGTGTGTGGGATTTGGATGGAGGTCGGTAAATAAATAGAAATATTACAGCGATCCATGATGATGAAAATGGTTCTTCGCGCATCGATGATTGATCGTTTAGGTCTGGTGCACGCGTTCGAGAGATGGGAGTTGCCCCAGAGTCCGTGCCGCGACATGCAATGACACTCAGTGCGTCGTAACATCAGCCAGTGCTAGTGAGGACATTACTTTATTCTAGCAAACTAGCACAGCCTGGTGTACTTGCGTGCGGAAGAAACTCTCTTAATGCTGTCTAAAAACTTAATTTGTAACGCAACATTCAGCTCTATTTACTCTTTCTCCTTCAAGTCTCTCTCAGCTAGTGAAAGTAATTATTCTATTGAAAATAGATCATATTTATTTTATTTAACGCACCCGATGAGATTGTTAGTGAATCTCTTGTTTTAATTAAATAGATTTTAATATATTTACATCACATCCGTACTTTGTGTAATACTCTCTGGGTGCTCTATTTTTTTGTTTAGTATATTTATAATTATGGAACGATCGTGTACATACAATTTAAAAAAAAAACAGGATACAAACACATATCTCTCTTATTTGAATTTTTATTGACAGTGCTTGTTGATACTGATCGATTTTAAGTCTGTGTACAACTTTCCATGACGCTGCTGTGTTTTCGTGTCCTTTTTTTTATTCCTCATCCCTACTTACTAATGTTCTTAAAACCACTAACATCATCATTGCGTATAAGTCGTGTGCGTGTGTGTGTGGTAGACAAATGCCATAAAATTAAAACGTAGCGGAGATGAGCACATGACAAACAAGGGGTTTTCTAAACCAACAACAAAATATAGTTGTGATTAAGTAATAATCCGCATACGCAAACACAAATACTCACACGCAAGACTCCTCAAACACTACAGCAAGAGCACTTTATGTAGGGCAAGTAAATGAGTAACAAACAAACAAAACAAAAAGCGACTAAATAATTGTTTTTTTTTCTAATATGGAGCGTAAATGTAAACTAATCATCTGTCTATATGGACACTCTCTCTCGCACACACACACGCGCGAAAGACGATCGATAACGGTGACGCAAGCCGAACGCGAAATCAGATCCTTCTCCTGTGAGCGGATGCTGTAAGCATGCCACATTCTTAAAATACTTGACCATTCGTGTGTGTGTGCGTGTGCGTTTGTCACTTAATGCAACCGCCACAGCTATAGGAAGCATGATAACAGTTTTACAAAGATTAACTAAATGGTTAAACAGGTCAAAAGGAAAAGGCAGGGTTGTTTGAGTAGTAATAATGCTACACGCTTAAGTAGGCAAACAGTGAACAGCGCGCGCATTGTACGCAAACGTGTCCATCCAATCGCCATCCACGTATTAGTAGACGCATAATTATAATGTAAAACAAAACAAAAAAGCAATCTGTAGAGGAATAGTGTATAAGCGTGCTTGTGTAATAGCATTTCTAATAACAGTGGGCGAGCATCATTTGAAGAATGTTCTGTTAATATTCGCTAGACAATTTTTGTTTTATAACGGTGGGAAAAGTGCAGCAAACTTTCAGTTTTTGTTTTAACTATTATTAAACAACAAAATCGAACAAAGCAATAACAAAACAAGCAAAATCGTATGCGCAATATGTATTGTATTTTCACGATCAGTATGCCAAGTACAATCGTTAGGAAGAATTTTATCTGTAGGTGTAGTGTGGTTTTTAAAACGTATGTTTTTTGTCGTGGTTTGAATGCTAATTTATTTCATTTGTTTTCGTGTTATTATTGATAAAGCAAATTTTATTTTATTTACATAAGCACCACAGGTCCATTACCCTTTTTTATATTATAAATATAGTCCAAATGTGCTAAGCGTTAGAATAGAGAGCGTGTAAGGCGAGAGCAATCATACTTATATAAAAAAAAGCTTCAAGCATATAAAAACCGTACCAACCGTACTGCATACATAAAGATGCCCCCTTTTAACATAACAATGTATCAGTAGATCACTAAACGAATGCCATTCGATCGCCACATGCGATTTTAGATTCGCCGATCAGTTCTCGGTAACGGAACAGCAATGGTCTGGAACGGAAGCCAGGACCGATCACAAACACAACGAATGCCATAATTAATTTGCTCTGTTATTAAGTGTTGACTAAATGTGTTTAGCGTAAGTGAGTGAAGAGATTGAGCTAGCTTTTAGTAGTAAAACGTGGGACGTACTGGAAAAACACCGTCCAATATGTGTTGCTCTTCCCAGGTCCACGACTGAGGTGATGTGACGATGGCAAGTGATGCGCGGTGCATTATTTTACTTTTATTGTACTCTGGCCAATTACAAATGCAAATTTGCAAAACGGGATAGATTCTGTGTATGATACAATATGTGCGCCATATATAATGATGCTGGCAATGATTTTTTTTGGTTTAGTTTTTTTCTTCACTGTCGCTGCTACTTAGTATTGTTGTACTGTAATAATATTTTTATGATTATTCTATAACCAACATATACACTTACACACACCCACACACATATAAATATGTACACATCGCCATTATCATCACAAAAAAAACACACACACACACATTTACGCAAAAAGAAATGATCGTTTGGGTAATCCGAATTGATCACTTACCACTGTGGACGACACACATTTCAAAATACTCCTCCTAACACAAACCACCTTAATGCCGTATAGTAACTAAGGCACGTAAGAATGGCCGCGTGCAGCCAGATTTAGAAACAAAACATTAAGATGCAATACATATAGACTCCCCTGTATCAAACCCGTAGACGGTTTTTAGGACAAATATAAAGCAATCGGGGGAGGGGGTTAGAGCACGTTGATGAAAGCTTTCCGTGATTGTACGCGCCACAAAAAAGGGAGTGCAAAGGAGCAATAATAATCGTTAATCATAATCAATAATAATACTTTTAATAGCTACAACAGGAATGAAACTGAGAATTCACCACCACCAACCACCACCAACCACAACCACCTAAAACCAGCGCTAAAGAAAATAATATTTAATAATATTAATTAATAATCTTTAATTATTACTTTTTTTTACTCTCTCTGGAATAATACAGTTTGCTCAAAGTTTTAATAAAAATAACTCACTCATCTGTTAGTTTTTAATTTACGCCGTGTTTAACCCGCCTTTCTTATATTCGCCTTCTTGTTGTTCTGACCCTTTCCATCCCCACCATACCACCACGCGAGAGGAAAACCCTGCTGCTCCTCCAGTTAAGTGCTCAAATACGTAATGTTTCGTTTGTCTTTTGACCCGAAAAAACAAATCCATTCCATTCCCGTATCTAAGGATCTCTATGTGTCTCTGTATACTTTCTTTTTAGTCTCAAAAATGCGAACCTTTATTTCACACAACCTAATCAATGATCTAGCGCCATTTTTGCAAAAACTAAGTGACTAAGCGCCATTTGCAAAAAAAAAATCCACCGGGACGGTTGTTTTCAATGTAATGTTGTAATTCATATTAATATCTTATTTATCACGTGATCTCTCACGCTCTCTCT
>KI423768.1:0-17911 GCA_000473375.1 Anopheles culicifacies | reverse complement strand
GTTCTCTAAAGACCAGCGTGTTATATGGTTATCATACATTACACTCTTGAGAACTAGACTTGGTTCTTTGTATCTCGCCATGAAATGTATTTCCACAACTGTATGTCTCGCACTGCTGAGTAAAGGTCGCGGAAAAACAAACCTAAAGAATTGACCTTTAGAAAAACATTCAATTCGACCATTGTAAACCAAAACCAAAAACAGAATCGATTCCAAAAGTGTATGGAGACACTCTGTTCAATAAACAAACGATTTGTTTCGATGGGAGTCCACGAATCCGAAACAAACCTACCAAGTATAAAAAGCACACGCAAACGCGTTCCATCTTAAAAGGTATACTGAAACTTCAAACAACACCTGTGTGTTCTTGTACGGAAAACGGAAAGATCGAAAAAATAAGGTAAACGTTAGGCAGGGCAAAAAGGGGAAACAAATGCGAAGTATCGTACAGAGTAAGAGAAGGCGAACATGAAACAAACCTTGCTAAGCAGCGGGGTTGTCGAACTAACCCATCCAATGCTGGTGCTCACCCAAAGCACAAGAGAAGAGCACAGTTTTCTAATGCGCAATTTGTTGAAACGTAGATTCGTGACACGTGAACGTCAGCAGTTCCGACAATATGATAGATGCAGGTAGTCGTACGTATCGCGTCGTATACTATTAGAAAATTGTATTTATTACAATAAGTTGGTAAAACATATTAAACACGACAAAAATAATCGCAGCCGTATTGTTGTAATCGTATAAAAGATTAAAAACAACTGTACAAAATGCCTCCAGCGCTCGAATGAATGTTTTACGGTGGATTCCGGGTGGCCAAAAGGGGTTGTTTGTTGTTGTGCGATTCAATTTTAAAGGGCGGTAAAACGATATCTTCACTGGCATGAACTTACAGCGATCCAATGGAAAACAAAACAAGAGGGAAAGAGAAATACACAAATACACACACACACACACACACACACACACACACACAAATTCACTCACTCATAACATTACGCAACGCGAAGTGAGAGATTTCATTCATAACTTGGGCGTTTTGAAACGAGGCCGTCACAGCGCCGGAAGTAGTCGATCGATTCTCATCCAAACCTCGGAGAGGGAACGCGATAGGCATCAGATCTGGGAGAATTCTGACACCCGCAATAGGGCGGGAGTTATGTTTCAGTAGTATTACAGTATAACAGAAATAAAACCTTCCCCATTTCTTCTATACCTTTTCCAATTAAATAAAACAATGTCTAGATTTTGAAGCCTAAATTTTGTTTATTTAGATTAAACTAGGAATATGCTTTTGTTTGATGAGTATTGGATAGGAGATGGCTGTGCAGAAAAAAGTTAATCCATCACAGATGGAACACATTGGAGACGCCCAATAATTGGTGATGAGATGGTTATGAGATTTCAATACAGAGAGAAAATGCACCTTAGGCGCGAGAACGAGAGACGGCGTGTATGAACTCGGATGAAACTCTCATATGCAACGATTCATGCGAAGGTTTGATTCATGGTGCCTAACTAGTGAAGCAAAAGCCAATTCTTCCCCATTGAACCTCATCCCTCTACCCACACAACAACAGCTCAATCATGATAAGTATGTTCGAGGAATTGAAATGACGCACAGTAAACTGTAAAAAAGTACTGCGCGTCACAGAAATCATCAAAGGGCAAACAACGACAAAGGGAACGACGGGATGGATGCATGTTGTTTGTTTTGATTGTAGGCTTTGATGGAACATTGCCCATCCTTCCTTCACTACTTCTCTACCTTTTTCGCTTCTCTTTCGCTCGCACTACATTTGTACAATGATAGACGAAACACATATAGGTCCGCTTGCATTTTCGCGCGCATGTTATACAGAATGCACTTGCATCATCATTTATTGTTATTTTCACTATTTTTTCGCTCTCTCTCGCTCTCTATCACTCTTTATTACTCTCTTTCAACAATTCCACAACGAACACCCTTGTAACGCATCAGTTTGGAGGATGTTATTTGTTTATCGGGCGCTGGTTCCGTCCCCTGATGCACTAGGATGCACTTGCACCTATTTGCATTACGTTTGTTTCAACATGACCAAACTGTTGATGATTTTTTTCTAACCAATGCGAACGTATCATTGTGAAGTCAAACATATGGATGCATCCTACAAATAGGGAAACGATTAGTGAAGGAAGGAAATATTAGTACCTAGATATGGGTCAAGAGCGTTGCTAAGTATTCTTTTCTTTGTGACACAGTGATTCTATCTCCTCACATCGAAAATAAGTACAATTGTAGCAAATAAGTAGTTAAAAAGTTGCATAAAGCATTTTGGTATCTTCATCCGCCATTATGTTACCGGAAGTTTAAACGAAAGTCCTTTAAAAACACAAAATTCCACAGTATCATTCAAAGAATCACTCATGCAACCAGTCAATAACATATCGGAATGTTTGTATGCATTACGACTATGTGCGAGATTACTACTTAGCAGCTTACAATAACATGTTCATATTGCACAGGACAAACACCAGGCGACTCCATCAACTGGCCGCAAAATAAGCGAACTGAATCGCCGTACAACAAAGTGCTCTTATAATATTAAACATATTTTGAAACATGAGTTACCTAATCTCCCTTTATACTCACCTTTTATTTCCAATTGATAATCTGCTTTTGGTGATAAATTGTAGATATTTTTTGCTTCAAATTGTTCAGAGTGCAAAACAGTCACAGTAACTTAAACCATCACTTTGCAATTTTCTCAACACACATATACAATAACCTTTTAAGAAATACACACTCGAACGATATTCACATCCTTCTCCACAAACAAACACACAATCATGAATGAATTTTATGCTATCTTCTTTAAAGCTTAAAACCACACTTTCTCGCTTCACTTGCCTCTTGACTTGAACACAATTTTTTACCACCATAGGCTTTACACAAAACACGCAAACTACTACAGTGAACACACACTATCGAACACAATTATTTTCTCACGCCCGTTTCGTGCCACTATTTGGAAAGAACATTATTTCACAAAGTTTCACTGCAATTATTCCAGACTGTCATAAACAGTTGGCATATAATAATGTGACTTACGTGAATACGTTTCGTTCTTTAGATGTATACGATCCTGGATAGGCGTTGATTTTAGCTGTTTTCCGTTTCAAAATAGTTCAAAACTGTTCATTCATTATCTTTTGAATTGCACAATTATGTCTATGTGTTTTTTTTGTTCACAGTTCTTCGAACACATTAATTGTTTATGATTGCAAACGCTGGAATTAAAAGAAAAGAACAAGTTAGGCACTAACATTATAAAGGACTTTGTGGATAATTTAAAAAATCTCTTGTCCGGAAGATATGTCCATAACGGGAATCAGTGATATAGAGAGGGCAGACTAAAAGAACTATAATTAAGGGTAGATAAAAAAATACAAACAAAACAAACAAAAAGGATATTAAAATTTAAATAAAAAGGTAAAATTAAAATCACACACTAAGGGATAAATAAATGTGAATCAAATTAAAGCCCTACAGGAAGCAAGTAAACACGATGCACCACTGCAGTCACAAGTCGACTGCAATAAAACTGCGAGATGGAGCACCCCCTCGGGGCAATCAACAAATGGAGAAAGAAGTACGGGGGCAAAAAACAATATACTGTCGCAAAACGAACACAAAAAAAAACTGCAACTATTTCTCCCCAGGCCAAATGTTGTTCCCCTGTTGGTGAAACTTTTTTTCCACAACCTACGACAACGCGTACCAACGTTGAGGTGCGCGCATCTTGCGAATGCAGTTCAATTTCTCTCTCCTTCGCGCTCGCTCGCAAAATTCACTGCCGCCGCATCCAACCCGTTCGGCTCTCGCTTTCCCTCGTCCTGCTCGCTGTAGTCGACCACCCGCCGTTTGCGATGCATTTTGAAATAGGGTTGCTCTCTTCCTACATTGGCCCCACCACTGCACCAAACCACGAGTTTAATGTTTTTTGCGTTTTACTCATTTTACTCAGCCAACCTTCCCGGTTGGTCTTCCCTTTACCACCCATGTCTGTAACCCCCCGCACATCTGTCTACAGTCACAGACGTCGATGACTTCGTTTTTCCGCCGACTTTTGTTTTTGTTTTGCGCTTCATTTGATTCGCTTTTTTATTCTAGATGTATTTCTTGTGTATGGTCGACGGATGTTAGAAACAGTTCATACACTACACCTTTGCAAACGACATTCGATGCTTTTGAAGATCGCCCAAAACAACAAACAGAAACAAAATTATCAAATCGTAAACGAAAACGGGAAAAAAATTAAAAAAAATCGTACAAAATATAGCAATTAGAGAAATAATAAGCAAGGTGCTTTTGGATTTTTTACAAACACTCAAACATTATACTGAACTATTCAATAATTCCTAAATTACTAGTTGCTTACTGCAAAAAGAACATGATTAATCAAATAAACCATCAAAACAAGAAACTAAAGAACCAAGCCAACCACCAAATGGTTCTCATTACCGAACGACACAGAGATCGAACGCAAAGCCGGGGAAGCCCAGCCAGCTTGAGACGTCTGTCCACCTTCTACCCATCTGCCCATTCGATGCACACCAACAGATTGCAGATTCGTGCAAGCTGCATGCACCGCAGCACATGTTCCCCGATACCGTGCCATGGTAGTTCGCTTCACTGCGAGTTCATGGCAGGTGCCGAAGTGGATCCTTTTTATGGGGCGCTCTTAACGTAAAACATTAAGGCGGCCAGACACACGATGGGCGACTGAAATATGTATGATTCTTTAATCGAAAAACGAAACAGTCGAACAGCGGGGAGACGAATAACTAGTAACACGACGAGTACGCCATACAAAGAAGAGTTTTCGAACATCAGCTTACAGTGCAAACTAAATAGCTCACGGTTACATTTCTTAATCGAACTCGTTCGATCTATCGTCTAGTTAACAAAAAAATGAAAACAGAATTAATAGTTAAAAATTTCATATTTTAGTAGACCCTTTGTTAGGCGCAATTCTCTGCTACAACCGAAAACGTGAGTGCTTTATTTTTTTACTTTTAACAAACAGCTAAATCAACATTAAGCATCTACAAGAAGGCTTTTATAGTTTTGACATTTCAAAATTCTATTTTAAATCTTATTTCTATTTTCAAACAGTGCCAACGCAAATACTGCAAACTGCAATCAACTGCAATTGCAACGCACTTTTTAGCCTTCAGACACACGAGACGCAGTCATTATGGGGGAAACGAGTGGGGAAACACTGCAAACCAAAACAAACCACCACGACATGGCTATGGTAAAGGTACATTAGTAAACAATTTCCCGTCCGTATTCTACCTTCAATCCCCTCCCAGTACGAACATACCGGATGAAAGACCAAACCCAACGAAGAAAATGTTGAGTCTAGCACTATTACTCTAGCTCACTTTACCGTGTGCCCCAACCGCATCAAACCGCGCTACCTGATTTTTACGTCGCAGAAAAGTGTTTCACTGTTCTTTTTTTTTTTTTGCTTGTTTCCTTCACTTCAATGCACTACAAAATGAAGCAAACGGCCATGCGACACCACGATCCCACCGTGCTGCACGGTAAGTGTAGATGGAATAAATATGCAACAAACTTCAAGGCAAGTACCGCCACACTGTAAAAGGGAAGTGAATCGCGTGCAGCAGTGCACTATGCACGACGGGGGGAGGGAGCGACGGAAAGTGACTGCTAAGTACGACCACGATGCAGCCGTCGCAAAAACAAAACAAAACCCCGTTTCAGGGCGCCGCACCCGAACAAACCCTTTCCGTCCGCGTTCCGCTCGGTTCCGTCTGATGCTCGCAAATGTGGGGCGGGACAGGCCCGAGGGAGACGATCCGAAGAAGAAGTGCAACTACAAACCGAGAGTAAACAACGTCGTAAAAATACACCTCTACTACGGACGCAAGCGCGTTGCAATGTGCACTCGTTTGCACAATATTGCACACTATCCCACAATCCTCTCAAGCGTTCGAAAGAAATGCATCCGTGCTCGAGAGACGGACGCAGTGAAAAGAGAGCGAACCACACACATACACACGATAAGACGTAAAGGCCGTAGTAATAAATGCGTAGTAACGGGTTCAAGGAATAGAAACACGAACAACCAGCGAAAAGAAATGTAAATGTGTATTACACACAAGTTTCTCGCTGTGTCCGGGGCTTTCATTCTCAAAGCGCGCGTGCAAACTCTTCCCCATCTACCATTTACAATTGATGCAACGTTGTACATTGGTGGTATGCACCTTTTACACCCCTATTTACAACTAAGGTACAACTACAGCCATCAAACGTTCACGTTCTTTGCTTCGGTGGTGCCTGGGACTTTACTTCTACACATACAGCTCCAACGAGGTACATTTAATTGATGCCATCAAGCGGACCATTGACGAGGGTGACCGGGTACGGTATATCGGTGCGGTACGTTGAAGATAAAATTAAAGACATCCACCTTCACAGGCTCCAACTATTTTACAGGCACCCTATAGCGTAAAGAATTTAGATTAACAGTTTGTCAACTATCGCTTAACCTTTTTTTTAAAAGTATTAACAAAAATATTTATTAATTACTACTTGCATTCGCAATATAAGAAAACGTTAAAATGAACAAAATTTGATCACTCATGTTTTCTTTTTTCCGTTGCAATTTAGTCCTGAAAGAAAGACCCCAATAAATCTGAACACCTGTATAGCGAGGCTAGCATATGTCTTACAGCTTCAATATTTATTAGTTGCGCCTGATGGGCTAACTGGACTGTCAAACGCTGTGAAAACAGCAGCAACAGTATTTTAAATGCTTATATTACAAACACCTTTAAAAGGTTGAAACATGTACAATCCAATGCACTACAAACCGTACGGTTCAAATCGTGCTAAGAAGAATTGCACCTTCTTAACTGCAGTAAAAAGAAAAAAGAGAGCGAAAGCAACAAAATAAGGGTAGAAAAGTCCACTAAACGGTTGTTTACAATGAGGTTGCACATTTATCAGCCGGTTTTTAACGACATCGAAAGCCGCAGACAATGAAAGGAAGGTCGAACGTGAACCAAGCTCATATGAAAACAACAACATCGACCGCACACCCTTCAATCCACCCTGAGTACCAACAACGATATTCCAATCGAACGGAACCTTTGAATAATGCACACACGTAACGGACAATGCGTTGTAAGTACTGTGCTGTGCATAGAACTGCATATTTCACGCATTAGTGTGTAGAAAATGCACAACCATAAGCTTAATATTTGTGGATATGGTAATTATTGTTCCTAGTTGGAAGGCATCAATATGCATGGTATCAACTGATTGAAAGGTATTATTTTGATCAATAAATGAAGGGTTAAAACATTCTTTTGAAAAGGCACCCTTAACTTAAAAATGTACGATAGTCAAAAATGTAGGCATGCATATCTATAAAGCTTAAAAATCTTAGTGCATTTTACCAGTTATAATAGGAGCTTAAGTTAACAAACATTATTATTGCCCATGGTAAGCTGCCACAAAAACAAACAACATTTTATCAAGCGCCTTCTCTGACGCAACTGCCCTTTACAGGCATTCCCACCCTTCGATCTCTTTCTCCACTTTCGGGTTTGCTATCGATTCTCCATTCCCTTGGCGAATGGCTTGTGTTATATAGAGAAATGGGGCTAAAAAGCGTGTCAAGTTTTGTTTTGCACACTTTTGTACGCCCGTCCCATCACCCTGTCCTCATATAAGCCCTACCCCTCACCCTTTCTTGCTAGGTGTCTTGTTTTTGCCCAGTTGTTTCGTAACAAAAACACAACATACCGCGCTCGTTCGTTCGACCACCGCCCCGACCCCACCGGGACGGTACGCGATGAATCAAAACAAAACATTGTGCTCGCACCACACATATACAACTTTGTCCACGCGCTCATTCAAACACCAACACACCCGCATACACATAGGCACGCCCGATCACGCAGCAGCATTTCATTCATACGAGCGCCTGCGCAGCAGCCACCAGGGTACATCAGCTCGCATTCCGACGTTATGAAAAGAAAAACATCACTCACACAGACGCGCGCGCGAATGGGGTGGGCGAAGTATGAAAATAAAACGGAAAACTAGATAGTTATAATGAAACTACAAAAATAGGCAGGCGAGAAGTACTTCCATGTTCAACATTTAACATTTAACGAAAATTTGTTTTCGCTAAAATGATATTAACTCCCCATTACTTCTTTAGCCACAAGCATGCACAACATTTTACAACTTACGCGCGTACACACACAAAGGCAAGCGCGTACGCACAACCCCGTCAGGGTAAACTTGAATTTCACAATTTTTCGATTCAAGATAATCAAGTGGAAGAGTGCGCGCGCTTGTGATAAATAAGAACAAAACAGAAACATTGTGCATCGTCACAAACGCGTGCAGGAAACAGGAAGAAGGGAAGCATTAAGTAACATGAAAGGAGCAATGGGGGCAACAGCAGCCATAGCAACGCCGCGACACATTGCCATGGAAAAAGTGCACAGTGTGGAGAAGAAAAGCGAGGGACAAATTCAGCGGGGAAAAGGGGTCATTGGTGGAAGTACGCATGCCACTGCACCTGCTTCGATGACGACGATGATGATGATGTTGATTGCTAACAACACAAGACGGAAAGAGGATAAAAGAAAAAAAAGTGCTCGATGCAGCGAAAGAGTGACTGAGGTCGTGGCAAGGCTGCTCGCTCTCCGTTCTCCACATACACGTTATAAATGTGTATTTTTTATATTTTTTGAACAAACATAAAAAGTGCGTATCATCTTTGAATACCGATGAAACTTTACTTCTCCCCACCAACGCAACAAACCAGCTAGCGCAACATGTCAGACGGATGGGGTGGAGTTTGGGACATGGAGTTATGCCTTTTTTCTATTGTTTTTCCACACATCCGTTTACGTATTTTAGTGTCGGGGATGTGCAAAGGAAAATCAAAACCTAATGCTGGCACACATTTGCTTCGTGAGCGGATAACAGAACAAACATGGCGATTTGTTGTCCCGAGTTGGTAAATCCTTTGCAAATACACACTATTGTTTTTGTTTGCTGGTTTACATCCAGTAACACATTCCGACATAAAATTTCTGCTAACCTGCCATTTTTAATGGGCTTCGAAATTTGCCTCTAAATTGCTTTGCTTTTTAATAGCTTGTTTACCGATTGTAGCATTGTTTTGTTCACCGTAACAAACACATGCACACAGACACGCATGTACACTTCTAGAATACGCATTCAACAAATCTACCGTATGGTGAACTGTAGAAAAGACGGTATAAAACAAGAACACTGCTTAGAATGCGTTTTCTTCTGTTATTTAATGTGTTTTTGTCACACACGGGTCTTCTAACTTTCCTCACAAAACCCACACACGTGCACAGCTACGCAGCAACACGCACACACATACACACGTGTACACATCAAGGCACGCATCACAACATCATGGCTTTTCTCGGAATTTTCATTTTACATCCTTTTGTTGTTGTCCAATTCCAAGAACCTACAACGGCCACGGAAACGGCGTCGGTGAGGATGATTCCTGGTGCTAATGGACATCGGCATCACAGGCGTCATGTTTATGATTGTTCTCTTGCGGTAGAGTTTTCCCGTTTGATTGATTGTACACTGGAAACGCTCGGAACGGACATTTTTGTTTACGAGCTTCCTGCACGTTTTCAAAACAAATGACAACACGACAGTATGGACGCACGCGCTGTTTCCCTTTTTTTTGCATCTTCACCGAAAAGTGCGGAAGAATGGGGTCACTTCTTCCATCGTTTCTACGTATCTTGCTCATCCGTTCCATCTTTCTAACTCCCTTTGCACGCACGCACAACGCATTCGCCACAATTCTGCATGCGCGCTTGTCAAAAGCAAATCAACAAACAACACACAATAATAATCTGAGTGGGCAATTGATGAGATAGAGGGAAAAAACACCAGCAGAGGGACAGAATTTTATGACACAGAACACCTACAGCACGGCGGATGTGGCAAAGCGTACACCACCTCGGGCTAAAAACGCACAGCAACGATGGTAACGCATCGAAAAATCATACACCCCGAAAAACGCACACCACACGCGCGCACGGCACCCAGATTGGGAGGGAAATTATGATTTTCAGTGATATGTTCAATATATCCACTCACCAACTACCACAAAGCAGTCGGAACAATTTCCAGCTACTTACACACCATATTATGCACAGTTTTTCACCATATTACACACTTTTTTTGACACAAAATGCGGGAGCGACACTTTTCACTCGCAGTACAACCGCGTCCATCTTGGTTTTCTGAGTAATCACAAAATATTCCGTCTCACGTCTTAGCATTATCCGTGCGACGAGTCGCCGACACGCACACACACATAACACAAGCAAGTGGCTGCAAAACACTGCGTGAGCGGTTAGATGGAGGAGTGTGTGTGAGTACGAGAAAGAGAGAGAGAGATGGAAAGAGAGCGCTGAACCAACACACTGCGAACAAGAATCATAACAAATCACACACACTACTGACCAATTCGTCTGCATCGTGTTTCCGACGTAACCAAAAAAAAGTTCAATACTTTTTATATCGCCAACATAGCACAGTGGTCGCTCATAGTTGATCGTACTCTATGTACACATTCCGGTGGCTAGCATATACGATGTGTTGACAAAGTTTTGAATCGTTATTTAAGACTCGTTTTGAATAAGCAATATGCATTCAACGAGTTTAGAAGCTGAACTCTTTTCGATATGTTTGGTTGATAATATTCCGCCTAAATGTATGCAATAAATCATACAATTTCTTAACGCATGAACTCAGGTCAGATAGCTTGTTATTCGATTGGCTAGGAAGAGGAAAGGATGCCCACCAGAAAGTTAATTGTAATGGTGTGTAATGGGAGTCAACATTTTAATTCAAACAAACAGCTCTATACCTTTGCCCAAAATAAATATTTTATTTAAACTCTTCTTGTTTAACTTTCTTAATCGCACCGTAACAGGAATTATCTTGTTCTTGTTAAAGCACATCCAAGAATAAGATTATACATCACTGACTTCACGAATCCAGTCGCGCACGGCCGAAACACGCACATTGACACCCGGTAAACCTGGTTTAGCGCAACCGATAGCAAAGGAAACCACTCCGACCAGAAGATCATCTACCACCAGCGGGCCACCGGAATCACCCTGGCACGAGTCATGACCACCACCAAAAAATCCTGCGCACAACATACGTTCCGAGATGGTGTTGGTGCGACGGTAAGCTTTCTGACAATTATCCCGATGAACGATCGGCAAGAAGGTGGCACGCAGCACCAGGCTCGAATGGTACACGTTCAGCGTCTTACCCCAACCGGAAACCATCGCCTTTGAACCTTCCGCCGGATCCTCTTCGTCCTGTTCGGGCATTTCAATCGACGCGATTGTTTGACCATTTAATGGAAGCGGATCGTCCAGTTCGATCAGCGCACAGTCGGCTTCGTACGTAGACGTATCCCAATCTGGATGGAGAACAATGCGTTTAGCATTGCGTATAATTCCACCATGCTCCTTGTATGTTGATCCGGCTCTTATGGAAACCCGCGTATCAGAGACTCCTTCCAAGCAGTGAGCTGCAGTTAGGATCCAGTTGGGCGAAATAATCGAACCACCACAGGTGTGATGGCCATTTTCTCGAAGAGAAATTTGGAACGGTGCATCGGAAATGTCGATCGGGAAACCACCCACAATCTGAGCACGACGCGGTGGTGCTACTAGACGGGCTGATGCGGCTGCAATCGGATAAAAATGGGTTACCCAACTCATCTATTCTCTTACACACATATATATATTACAAAGATTGCCACTAATAAGCTACTCACCCGCTACCACAATGAGCAGCAAACCAAAAACCAAAACGTTTCGATTGCCCATCACGCTGCTTAAATATTTCCTTTCGCTTTGTTTATTACTTTATGGGCAATTAAGAACCTTCCTATGATTGGAAACTTCCTCCGAAGACTGATACAGAAAGCGAATAATTTCTCCGATTTTATACCTCTCTAGGCGGGTAACTTATTTCTTAAGCCATGCTTATGGCTATCTATCTGAAACAGGAGGCGCATGCTGAGTAAAAAACTCCACTTGAGATAGGCAATTTACGCGGCACAAACTATTAGCGAAACTAAGCCTCTAGGTCCGATTTGATGATCGGAACTAGCCGTCAGAACTCGTCCGCGTAAACACAGTAAGTTGTGCACGTGTGGGGACCCAGGAAAGATAAGCAGACATCGAGTATAGGAAGCTCGTTGAACGTATATAGCATGGCGCATGAAATGAAGTAGCTTCATACGGATTTAATCAATTTTAAGCCCATCAGGATCTATCGTTATTTTTTTTGTGTAGGTCGTGCTTATGTTTGTTTGGGTTCCGCAAACGATCTCAAGTGCCCTTTAGAAAACACTTTTGTTCTTCAAAAGAAGCGTCTGGATAATAGTGTTTCGTAATTAGTTTGCTCACGCTGCAGAGGGAGAGAGAACAAAATAAAACAAAGTATTGCTGACGAAACATTAAATAATATTAAGCAATTATGCAACGTTCAAAACTAATAAAGCTATACAGATGAAGTTGTGTACATAAAACGGAATAGTCGTTACAAATAGATCAGACTGCAAAACATTTTAAGCTCTAACATTTTCTGTTATATTTGCAGAGTAAGTTCCTGATGGGATAGATGTTGGGACAGAAGAAATGCCCCATAAAAAATGGAATTGATTAACATGTGCTAAACATATGAACTCCAGGACTCCAATTCTATCCAGGCTGCTGCAATGATTGAGCATAAAGCTAGCCTCATTACGCATTGCAATAAGTCTTGCCGCGTGAGTTCAATCGTTGGCGGGAAAAGCCATGACACTCACTTATGTAGCATTAACGCTTCCGCATTGATTGGTTTATAACAATCAAACCACCCTGAACGGCACAACGACGAACCAACGTGTATCCTTTCGCATACTCCGCCAATGCTGGCCCATAGCGCCACAAGAAATTGCGCCTTATTTTTCGCATCATGCGTACGCGCCATTTTCCCGCACCTGTATGTGCTCACGCGAAATAGTGTGTGTGTTTGTTTGAAGTGGAAGGAAAAACGAAATCAGTCTTTGATAGTGTTCGTGCAGTACAAAACCCGGGAAAAACAGCTTCGTATGCTGTCGCAGATCAACTGCTGGAAGCTTAGTATTAGCTGGAATGTGCGTACTAGCCGCTTCCGATAGGAAATATTCATTTGATCGTATTTAGTTGTACAATTCTTTAACATTAACTAACGCTTTAACATTCAAACCGCTTTAGATGTAGGCCGGAGCAAAAGCATGAAAAAATGATAATGCGGGAAAAGGCAGAGCTCGGTAGCGATGTGTGAATGCCGGTATATTCGCATCGGCAACGCCCATTAGAAGCAACATAATCACACTGCCGGTAAAATGAAGATGCATAATAGCTTTCGGTTGCGGCAGGACGATTCTAAGCCAAAGGGAGTCTAGGGAGGGCGCCGTTGTGCTAAGTCAACATTCGAAAGCATGAAAATCTCATCCACTCATTCCACTAATGCAAAATGCTCTTTGGCTTAATTTGGACGGTAACGCCACATCCCCGGTAACGGTGTCGGTCACTGCTCACTGCGGTGGCCAATTATCGGGCCAGCATGTATTGATTAGTACGCTAGTCTATTTATAAACAAATTGTCCTAGATACCGACTAGCGGAACCGCGTCATATCCGCCCGTTTTCGCTACCAGGCGCCAAGGCCGGCAGGACAGCCTGGGTGGCGTTGTACGCTGGGTAGAGAAAGGCAGCAGTGCCGAGCAGACTGACCCTACCTTGTCCTATATCCCTTCGAACAACTTGTACAAACCAACACACACATACACTTATGCTTCACAATGCCAACACTTGGAAATGGAGCAACATTTTGGAGACGTAATAAAAGAGCGAGCTAGCAGAATACCCTGCCGGATGTCCCTGTGGTGCGAGGAGTACGGAACGAGCGTAGTAAACCGAGCCCAACATACGCCGGCGCGCATACAAGGCTCCCGGTTTGAGTGGTAGTTGAAGTTGTGCCGCGTGTATCGATTGCCATTTACAGGCTGGATGCGAATGGCGCTTCCAGCGGAAAAGGTAACCCGGTGCGAGCATCCTACTGGCGTATGTATTCGGGTAGGTTATGCTTGGTGAGAGAGCCACCGTAACCGCCAGTCCTCTATACACCGACACAACCAGTGCACTATCCGGTGTGCCCACTTATTTCATGCCATGCGTCTGAAAATGTTATTGCGTCGTTTGTTAGAATAATGCTCATCCCAGAAAAAAACGATGTTTTGTTTTTTTTTTCTGTACAATAAAGATGTCCTTTTGTACTGATTGCACGTAAACAACGGGGAACTGATATGGCGAAGGTGTCGATGGAAGAGTTAGTGTTGGAATGAAAATTGCCATACTCTACGTCATGGATCTTTCGAAGCTATGAAGGTATTTTTAAATCATTAAGGCTGCAATTTTCCTTACGTCATTGAAAAATAATAACTATAGCGCACGAGAGCATCGAAAACATGCATTGAATTTTGAGAGAGCGTACATATGGAGTGATTCATTACCATATTTAAGTTTACAGCTAATCGTGCAAACCTAGCAAGGTATTTAGTCTGACCGGGACTGATCATTTGGAATTAAATAACCAAACTGTTGGTGACCACTTTACTGATAACTTCACCATGCTGACAGCAAGTGAACTATGGAGTATGGTTTCCATTTTTGTATTTCGTTTTAACCCAATAAACGCATATTTCCAAATCCCATCAAATTATCCAACATCTACCAGAGTGTCTCTTAGCATGTGCGATCGTCTGATCTTTTACTGTGAAGGCGAAATGAAATTAATAAAAATTGCAATAACAACGCATGATTCTTGTTCTAGCTGTTAATTGTTGCCCAGCGCCGATATACGATTACATGTTTAGTCTGTTGGCATCTGATTTCCACTCATAGCTGGTCTATTTTCGAATGTCTATTTAAGTGATCAGTATTATTCATTTATCCTCAAACGATTTAAGTTTATTCACGTTGTATATTGTTCACTAGCTAAATAACAATAAACACTCGGTGGTTAATCTTTTATTTCATATAGATAAGCAAATCCATTTGAGATTACACTCAATGTGTATATGTTATTCCTAGTCTTTTGATTTCGTTTCGATTGGCAATAAATATCACATAGTATTTTCATTCCTACACTTGTTGTGTACTTATTTTCCAACGTATCGTTTTTCAGTGAGTTTTATTGTTTGAATGAAAAAAACAAATTGGGATCAAAAATGTTAAGAACATTTCCAAGATTTGAGCAACATGAAATTTTCATTATTTCTTATAACAAATGTTAGTGTTATACCAAAAAGAAGCATTACGCGAAACGTTGATAGTGATCGCTGTTCATTCGCTCTTCTTAACATAGGAATATCCATTTAAGCAACATAGTTTTTCATTCATTTGGCCACCATTTTTATTTTTCGAAAACCAATTTATCGGCACATAATTTGGAATTCGGTTTTAAAATATTGGACTTCCTTGTTCGCGGTTTTTGACTGGCACGGATGTATCATAATGGACAAGACTAAAAAGGCAAAAATAAACTTGAAGCTGACGATCTTGTTAAAGAGCGTGAGACCGACGGTGCAAACATAATGGAAAATACGTACCTGGCGAATTACCTGAAATACGTAAAGATGGGGCGGACTTTAGCAAATCAAAGCATAAGGATAGGAACCATGTTGATGTTCAGCCAAAGAAAAAAGTAATTCTTAATCAAATAAAGCAAATGGCCATAAGATATAAATTTGATAGTACCGCAATTGTTGTATCAACTGGACAAACTAATATGATAAGTTAGAGAGAGAGTTACCGTATAGATGTAAACTATGCGAAAATTGAATTCTAACCTACGGCCCAAAAGAGATAGGATCTTTCATAACAACTAAAGAGTTACATATCTGGGGTCACCATACTATTGGAAACGATTGTAATGTGTTAATGCATGATACCACAGTTGGAGTTCAGGTCTATATTTCACCAACAGCCGTAGTCACACAATGATAGTTAACGCAGCTAGAAAAATGGTTTTAATTTTTGTTTTAACATGTAAACGTTTGACTTCTTCATTGTCTGTAAGGATTAACTCTATTGTAGCATTTAATGGAAAAAATAATACCAGGAGCAACGAAAAGTTGTGACACATGCTTACGTTAAATTAGTATCTAATGAAACTGAAACTAGTTTGAGTTCAGTCAATAACTTTGAAAATTTCAATATTTTTGTTAGACAAAAATTGTTTCAAAACTTCCAGCCTCCAGAAAAATGTTTTTTGTACTTCATTGTAACCCTGTGGGACATTTGCGTAATTCATAAAGATTCTAGTCAGTAAAAATCATGGAAAATCTGTCAAACAAATATGAAGAAAAAATGAACTAAGACGTTCATTTTCACCTCCTTGAATCCCTTGATTCGTAATAACGATAGCATATCCGATGATCGCATCTAGAGATAAAACAGTTTGTCGTTTAACGTTTCTGCCGGCATTCGTTTGACCGATTGTCCAATAAGGTAGGCCAGTTTGTGTGCGTACTGTGAAGGAAAAAATAAACGTAAGGCTTGGTGTACAGGGCTTGGTGTTTATGTGTTTTCTTTTACCTGACAGCAAGCGGGAACGCGAATAGTCCCGGTCCAGTTGTAGTACATGTAGCACATTTTGTAGCTTAATCGTTGCAGCACGTCCGGTGAAAACTGGGAATCGTCTCGCAGCACGGTGTAGTGTGTCGGTGTTACGGTTCCCATTTGAACGGTTTGTGCGACAAGGTAATAATCATACCTGTTACGGCGCGTTACTGTGTGATCCAGCACACTGCCTGGCGCAGCATTTCCTATCCCGTCAGGCCCACCTCCGCCCATGCTAAACAGACGCGTTATGACTCGCTTCTGTACCACGATGAAGCTGATCTTTGGTGTGTAGTCGGGAGCGATCTTCTTGCAGGCTGCTTCTAATTGCGGAATCTCGTACTGCTCACAGACTTCCATCATCGATTCGCTGATGCCATCACGGAAAATTATGATCTTCTGTGGCAGCGTACAATTGCGCCGCCGGTAAGCTTGGAGCGTCTTCTCAAGCGATACGCAAATCCCATTGAGCAGTTCTTCTTTGCGCTCTTGAATCGTTGCCCGTGAGTACCAGTGCGTGAAAGACTGGTCCAGTGAGCCGACGAACGCGGAGACTGAGTTCGAGCGTTTTACACCCTCGTGGTAGCTGTCCATGCCGCAAATCATTGTTTCTTTCAAGGGTATATTTACACTCCAAAGCGTTCCACCTAGTTTGCAGTTCATTTGTAGCAAAATCTTCAGCACGATCGATCGATTGCGCTTATCGTTGCCGAGTGTGCGTGCGTTTATGATTTGGGATGGGATCGGTACCTCGGTACAGAGGACACGTTTGATCGCAGCATATCGGTCATCGCGTGACGTTGGGCAGATTATTACCACAATCTGTGTTCCGGGACGAATACGGGTGCGCAGTGTCTGAATGTATAGCTGCGTTGAGTCCTGTGGTAAAATTTCAACCTGTGGCTGTACGATTTCCATGCCGAGCAGATTACTGGTACGCTTTACACAATCCATAAAAACCGTTGCAAACCGCTCATCTCGCTGCGTATAAAGAAGCATCCACTGGCGGATGTGGACAATTTCCAACATCGGGCTGTTGGTAACCTGACGGGTAAAGTCAACGTTGGGACCGGCAGAGCCAACAGTTCCTCCGCCGGACGTGATGTTTTCGATCTGGAGCTGGCGTCCCATCATCAACT
>AXCM01004584.1:0-20238 GCA_000473375.1 Anopheles culicifacies | reverse complement strand
TTTAAATTTTATGCTACGTTGCATTACCTATTCAAAGAGATGGCTTTTCAAGCAACATTGACAGGTTGAAGCTGCCACGAGTGAATGCAAATCCGTTAAACGTGTTGCGAATTCACAAAATGTGTGTACACCGATCCGATCGAACACCATTTCACCCCATTTCGATGTAATATCTTGGTACAGCAACAACCGCACAGATCACCGGTTGCTTTCCAAAACAAATTTCACTTTCGATGCGTTCCAAACGGTTTCGGTTTTATTGCCAACCGTGCGACACGTGAAACGTGTTGGGACGGTTACTAAATCAGCGATCTATCTCGCTCCGCTGTTTCGCAAAACAAAAGACACAAATGGAGCAATTTTTATACGACTCGTGTCCAACGCGGTAAGCAAGCACAGGCGAACACAGCGGCTGAGTGTCGTAGATCGGTGATCGGTTTTTGTATCACTTGACCGACTGGCAAACGATCAAAGCGATGAATCGTACGAAATACCGGTTCCGGGGCCGTACACTATCCGCTTCCGTACAAAACGTCACGATGTTTGGTAGATTGTAGCGTTTATGTTCTTCTCGAGCCTGGTCACATATGGCCATACTGAAGTGTTGTGGTGAAAATAAAACCACCAGCTGATGGGAAGCAGCAATGCAACAACAAAAAAACTGCAACATGGCTCTGTTGTGTAGCTTCAATCTGTCTTATGCAATGAACCACACTGACCGGTATGGAGAAGCATATTTTGCCCATCGTAGCATATTTTCGTTGTTGATTGCATCGCGCCAGCTACAAGCAGTATCTGCATTTCCGGGCACGACTAAAAAAAACTACCCCTTCGTACTTTGCAAAACTGAAAGTAATGCTCAATATATATTTGGGGAGGGTTTTTAATTGTTGCTTCGCCGGTTTTATCTTTCGCTGCACGGTAAACAAATTTTAATCATCGCGTGAGAGTAAGCGGCGCTACGATAATGTTGTATTCATGCATTCATATTGAAAAAAAAGCGTTTTAGCTGCGATATTAAAATGCCGAAAAGCGAAAGTTAAACAGTCGATCAGCGAATTATTGTACGAGGAAAACGAAAACTTATCAGCCCGCAAACACAACAATAAGGAACAATTCTGCGTCTATTTATTATGATCTCATCGTAAGGAGTGTTTCCATCTACGCATCCGTACACGCAAAGATTAGACGCCGCGTGTTTCATGTGTTAGTCATTTAATTAGCCAAATTTGAACGCAAACATATTAAGAGTCTGTGCGCTATCATTATAATAATGATACGAGCGCCAAATTATAGGGGTCACACAAATTTATAGAGTCGGCGAAGAGGAAAAGGAAGAAAAGAAAAAAATATATAAACATCAACAGTAACCGAATTATTCACATTTTTCATACTCCCAAAAATAACGCAAAGGTTGTTCGTATTGCTTCTAAAAATAACTCCCAAACTGAAACATACGATATTTTCGGCATCGTTCACAAAAGTGTAGGCGAAACATTGCGAATGGGTTTAGTACCGGCGTACACAACACACGCGCAAACATAAAAAAATGAAGAAGAAAATAAACGCCAAAGCAATTCAATTTTCACGCTAAAAGCAATAACAACATTTAGCACAGCGGGCAGAATAACATGCATATTTTTGACGGGAAAACCTCTCCAACCAGTGGAAGATGATTCAATAGGATTTGTTTGTATACGAAGGGGTAGTAATAATAAAAACCAACAACCAATGTAACACAAAGAAAAACACAAATGGAAAAGGTTGTTACAAAGCCTTTGGACATGTCCGAATGGGAAGATTTAACAGCTGAGTAATTGATCCTAACGGCTGCGAACCAATGTGGATGACAGTTGAAGAAAAATGTGTTCGCTGTTATTTAAACAACCACATTTTGAAGAAGAATGAAGGACGTCCCTCAATATAACAGCACCGTAGTAAGGGATTCGTTCATTATGTAAATAACTTGCGAGGTAATTCATCTCAAGGGTAGCCAAATTCCATCAAAATTTTAAAAAAATACAGATTAGCGATTTTTTTTTCTACAAATATTTATTAAATACAAGTTTTGTAAAGTAATTTTACAATGGAACAAACAACTCTCCTTCAAGCGTAACTTTCTTCTAGATCATTAGTGTGTGGGTGGATGCGCCACGACCGCATGCAGTTCTAGATCATGCCGGCACAAACGAGTACACCCTCCGTATGCAGCAGTGCCTTCGCGTTCACCGTAACCTTCAGCAAGTTCAAAGACCCACGCCGTGAAAATCTCAACCACCAACTCGACTGCTTGTGCCGATTTGCCACAAAACTTAGCCGGTGGCAACATTGACTGCTACTGCCCTACGGCTGGTAGTGCGAACATGAAACATAGGCATCGCTCATCAGCTTCATGTTGGCAAGCCCTGCGCATTTTCCTTTCGCGCGTGCGAACGACACTCTCTTACCTCCTACAATTTATGCGAAAACGGTCTTCCATCGTCAGAGTGCACTCCCCCGAATCGAATGGTATGAGCATCATCGCGAGCGAAACAAAAATAACAACACAGCCTCAGTACGCCCGGCCCGCCCGATTGTAAACGTGATCATTTACGCACCTCGTGTACCCTTGGACCAGTACTCTCTTCACCCGGTGGATTGTTTGCTTTGCGTTGCTCGATACTGTGATACGGTATGTTAACGGGGGGGTGCTTTAACTACTACACTATGCACCACGCGATCAAGAGCCAAACACGTTTGCAGCTCGTGACGATCAAGTGCAGTCGGTGCAAAACAAACTGTCAATGATCGTAACGTAAGTGTGATAGGACAAATGAGGCGGTAAGAAAGGATAAACATGCTTGAAAGCAAAATGCTAGAAGCTAAAGCTGGGTTTTTCGCTTAAGTTATGTAAATATAACTACAATTAAATTAAAAATGAAATTTAAAATAAAAAAGTGATAACAAATAAGAAAAAAATTCACCAAATTACAAATAAAAGAAACATATATAATATGAAAGTAAATTATAATAAAAGATTTTGCTTGATAAAAGAAATACAAAAAAATCAACAACAAAAAAAGAAATGAAGAACACAAAAGTACATCGCAGAAGACAAAACACATAGTGCGAAACAAAACAGAAAGAAACGCAAAAAAAGAAGCAACAAGAAACACTACACCACAGTGCGTTGGCCGATGGTCGAAGTGTGTGCGTAGTGCTTTCACTCTCGTTTCTTAATTTCCTCCCATGTTGATCCAACGCAACCCGCTAAAGATCGGGTGGCATCCATCGAGGCGCGAACTCTCGCTCATCGGGCGTCTCCACTGCCAAGGCTGTCCACTTAAGTGTGTGAGTATGTGGACGAGCTGTTGTATAAAGGTGTATACAGGTTTTTCTTAACCATTTTGATTTTTCTTTTTTTTCTTACCATTTCATATGATTTCATTTGTTTTGATTTCATTACGCAGTCCTGCAGCACCGCTTGCATACTGAGCAACATTTCTTTGCGAGATCAATTTCTCCACCTTTTGTGGTGTTGTGGCTGGCGCTGGTTTGCAATGGGGAATGGCAAATGTTTACCGATTCGGGAGCAATTGTATGTAGGAGCAGCTAGGCACAAAAAAGGAATATAGCAGGGTGGAATGCAAAACAAAAAAACACAAAACGAAGTGAAAAGTCCAACTAACAAACTAACGGCACGACTCGTTTTTGCAGTCTATTGGACCATTGGCAACAAACTAAGAGTGCTCTCGGTGCGAAGTACTCTTTGCGTATCGTCACACAACAACAAAAAAAACGGTGTGTGAAAACGCCATACAAACAAATGCAAAAGCAAACAGACGATCATTCTACCCTCGCACCGTTCGCAGCTAAGCACACACGCCGCCTCGATGGGGAAACGAACCATTCCACCGCTCCATATTAAAGATTGCAATTAAATAAATAAAACAATGTTCAGGCAAGTCATGGAACGTTCGCAAAATGGCTCTGCCCAGATGCTCGCTGCTCACACGGCCATTTCCGGGCTGAGGGTTCACGAAAATGAATAAATTACCGCAAACGCCGAACTCACCGATCGCGGAGAGCATAGCAGAACGAAGCATCAAGGCCAACCTATGCTATGAAATAAAAATGTACAATCCACCCACGAAAGAGCACACGAGTCTGCTCTATGCTGAATAGTTTATGCACAAGGGACAACCGGTGCTGGAGAAGCAAATGGATTTTAAATCCTACATAATGTCCACGAAAGAATATTCTAAAACTAACAAAAGTCTTTTAACTGTTGTCTGGTAACGTAGTACATAATTTTCTGTTTAATCCGTAATGCAACTATCTATATCTGCGGGAAAATCTTCACCGACACTGCCGCAAGAATTGTCTTAGCAACTTCGTGCTCCAGCATACGAAATCTCGCTCAAAACGTAAGCCAATACTCCCATGTCTTCTCGTTAAGCATTGGGGAGTCTTTTCCGCATCGTAAGGGCCACCGACCCTTGAACTTTGTGTGCCCTCCAACGCTAGGGAACTGTGTGCTCATGCCTGTGCGATCGCATTTTCCAACGCCAATGTGAAAATGGATGCTTTTGTGCTCGTGTGTGCGACTGAACTACACACACACACATATTAAATCTTCCGCGATAGGAGCGCGTTGCATAGGCCACTCGGCAAGCCGTGCACCGAATCGTGGTGAGATTCGGTTTCTCTTTTTTTGGAGTGTGATGGGGTGGTCTTGCAACTTTGGCCTTTTCTTCCGTTGATTGTTGTTTAGTGATTAGAGAGATTTAAGAGTTTAAACGTTAAATCCTGATTAAATATAGGAGAAAAGATGGTAGAACATTTTTTACAAAATGTAACTAGATGTCAGGACTTCTTCTCTTTATGTAGGTTCTACATCCTCGAGAGGTCTTGAGGAGACATTTTCAGCGTATGGTGGAACTTTTCCGGCTTGGATTTGAGCCTCGGTTATGTCGTTTGAAGACCAGCACCATCAGCACCTATCTCCTAGATGTCCTATTTCCAGAGATTGAATTTGTGTCACATGCATTCAAATACGAACGCTTTGAAGTTAAATTGCTTAAGCACTTCCAAAACAAAATTCGTCAAACCAGTTCAAGTTTGAGCCAATTTAGAGCCAAACAAAAAAACACACTTTCATTTTACTTTCGTTATGAATATTGATTTTCCCCTCCGAAAGCATGTTGTTCGCAATCAAAACACGATTACACCGTCAATCATGACATTCCATGCCATCATCAAGTACGGCCGAACGATTTGTGGAATGCAAGGTACGCGTTCCCTTTGAAGAGTTAATGGCAAAACCACCGACCACCGCCAGACAATTCGATGATGGTTCAGGCCTTGTAAACACAGACGTACACCCCCGTCTAGACGATGAAGGAAATGCATTTCTGTTCGCGTTCGTGTTAGCTTGTAATTTTGTACTCTCCCATGTGTTTGCTCCCATGGCGCGACATCGTATCGACGGGCCCCTTTTTTCCACCTGAAGTTAGAATCGGCACAAAAAAAAAACGGGCAAACCCTCGGCAAACTCGGAACGGAAGTCTATATCCACCCAAGTCCATTTCCTCAAACTCCACCGCAAACACGGTTCAACTGCGAAGTTGGTAAACAGGAACCGGTTCTCGAACACTTCCACAGCCAGATCTTACATCTAACGACATCGGCAAAGTCGTCAAGAACTTGAACCCCATCCCAGAAGGTAAACGAACGGATGGTGAAGAAAACCTTACGGGCTAGAAATTGCAATGACCCTTCTGCCGCTCCATAAGAGTGGAATGGGGAATGGCTTTTTAAATCAATTACACTGCACACCCATTCTTTCAATTACTTCCCACAGGTGGTCTACGCTACTATTCTAGACCACATTGACTAAGGCACTCGGTAAGGCACTGAGTAGAGTGAAGCCACAGACTTCAGAGCATGAATGGACGAAGAACCATCGATGAATGAACTGTACGGATCGCCGTGTCACTTACCTCAGGATGTTTGGATGTGACAGTTTGTTCAACAGCTGAACCTCACGCAACATGTTGGGTCGGTTGGCACGCCGTTGATTCATCTTCAGCACCATTACGTCACCGGTAGTCCGATGTGTCACCTGGGAAAAATAGGCAAAAAAACACACAAATTATGGTAATTAGTGAACGGGGTTTACATACAGACAAGTAACAAGAAGTTTGACAAACGTGCAAAGTCACCATAAACTCTCCCATTTCAAAAGGGGGTTTAAGGGTGAAGTAATAACTGCCCCGTTTGGAGGGTTGCAATTAGACCAACGTGACCGAGAGAAGCTCTGTTGGATGTTGTTTCACTTAAGGAGATAACATTCTCGCACACTGTAGCTGTTGGGAGATTTCCGAGAAAGAGAAGCAAAAAAAAGAGCAACTACATAATAAGCGTTTACTGAGCTAACAATCTACCTTTATCTGACTGACGTCAGAGTCGCTTTATGCATTGTTCTTTCGTACCTGTTTTGCTTAAACCATATTTATTATGACTGTGTAATGGAGCTTTATCTTCGTTAGAGAAAAAAAGCCATCTGGACGTAAGAACACCGGCTCAAAAACAGCTTATTTCAATGCCATTATCTGGCTGGATTCCATGATAGGTTTAAAATATGAACACAATCTCGTTACTAAATACCAATCATAAAATAAAA
The DNA here is from genome assembly GCA_000473375.1 of Anopheles culicifacies. Classification (NCBI taxonomy): domain Eukaryota; kingdom Metazoa; phylum Arthropoda; class Insecta; order Diptera; family Culicidae; genus Anopheles; species Anopheles culicifacies. The sequence continues at coordinate 13,574 of AXCM01004584.1, read as the reverse complement.
ACACTTTTTTGAACTCTCTCAATGATTCAATTGTTTCCTTCCACGCAGAAAACATCAAGTGCTTTGATTATCGGAAGGAATTTATTTTCATTTCTTATCTTATCCGATTTCCTTTCAGCGTCTCAGTTCGATTGGTTGTTATTTGCAAAATACTAAGATACGATTCACAATTCCAACGTTCTAGATTTTTCCTGGCAAACAATCATTTGTAAAAATATAGATAACTGTGTCAAAGGCAAGACCTTTTAATTAGAGTTTATCAGCAAACTAGATACGAAAAAGGACATCACACATATTTTCAACAACAAAGATGTCGTCAGACGACACCATTGAAGATGTCTACTTCTTCTTGTTTGACGTAACGACATGTTCCATCATATCGGTACATAGAATTACCTTACTAGGACTGTTTGAAATCACGTCGTTGGATATCCAAAGTCCTCTCACTACGGGAGAGTGATTCAAATGGGATTTGAACCTCCGTCCTGTTGCTTTGAAAACCACCGCCGCTACGCCACGGCCACCGCCAGCTGCAATTTTTGAAGGTAATGATCGCTTTATATATTCTGAATGCGTTGTCTTCAGAGCAGTAACACTGCAAACTAGGTGAATGTATAAATCCAATAAACAACATTTACGGCTGTAACCAAACGCATTGCTCATTCACCGTGTGCTCATGCACTCATTAAAACAATTAGGGCTTAATTTATAGCAGCCTTTATAAATATTCTAAAGAGCAGCGTAGAACTGTCCCATAAGTTGAGGCGCAAATATGTGCGAGTTACGTCAATGTTTGGTAAATAAATTCAACCAATTTGCATCGATCTGCCGACTCACAAACGACCTTTGTTGTGACTCTTATCCATTACACGTGCAGTTCGCTTCGAAATCAAAACAACTCGTTAACCGATCATTACCACCACAACACCATCGGGGAGGGAAAAACTAATTGATCACCTCGTAAGGACGTATTGTTACGATTGTTTTGCGCCGTTTCTAGGAGGGAAGCGCTACAGTGTGTAGAGAAAGTCACCGCGAGACTCTCGCGAGCGTTTGAACGTTAGCGACCCACACGATAAGATGTTCGGGTGTTGCAAGTGTTGTGAGTATGTGCCGTGCAGCCAACGTGACACGAGCGCCATCGCAGAGCACAAACACACCACCGTATGCCTTCTGTCCACCCTGCAGGTGAGCACGTGCGACCGAAAGGAAGATGATAAGAAAGTGCCACCATAAACTCCCTCCGTGCGACTACTTCTGGAGAGGCTGCCCACGCCGATAAGGCTCGTAAAGTTGAACGATCAAGGTGAGTCTGTGCACTAATTGGCTCGCTCACAAAAGTGGGCGATCATGCCTCCACCACTCAATCATGGTATCGCTCGCTTATCTTAATAGCTCCCATTTTGCGTCCCTTTGAAGCGTGAATTTAAATAGCTCCGTTTGGGCAGGCGAATCATGGCGAATGCGGTTTGCGACATCATCCGGCGAAGGCGAGAGCGTATTGTGAATTACAATCTTCGCTACGGCTGTCACATAAATAATTACCCGTTTGCCAGCGAGAGCATCGTACACTCCTACCGCGAGTGAAACAGATTTTTCCACCTGCTATGCAACCGAACCAGTGACCATTACGACGTAATTTTCACGCATTCGGTTTCGGTAAATGGTCGCAATGGGATCTTGATCATCGCAGGTCTCGCGGGCAGCTACAAACATGCCCACCAACCGAAGGAGGTGGGTTAGGGGAGACGTTTAAAAAGAAAGCTTTTGGAGGTGCATAATTTATGCGCCCCGCCAGCTGATGAAAATAACACGAAGAAAGCATTTGGTGGGTGTTTTTGTTGGTGGTTTGGATTCAGGTTGGATGAAGTGGAGGGAGATTATTTTTCCGATAACATCTAAAGCCACTCTCTCACACGTATATCGTTTTATATTTTTTCCTGCTGCACAACTTCACGGCCTGGTTGATTGTCTTGATCAAATTGGGCGAGAGTTGGCCAGTGGCCGTGAATCTCGTGCGCGTTCACGGTTGCCTAGAAAGGAAAATTAAACCTCCCATACCCGCGACGCTACCGGCGGGCAGGTTGATGATCAGTTGGTTTGGGGGAAACATTATTCGGAGGTTCATGAACCCTAGGCTGTGCGATTCGCACCGTTGCAGTCGCAGTCGCTTTTACACTATAGATGTAGAAATGCTTTTAAAACGTTTTATTCCAATGAGATGGGCAGGCTTTTTAAGCTATACTATTGATATTGCTAAAATTTATTAAGGCGTAGATCGTTGCACATGTAGCCATCATACCCACCGGAGACAAATGAATTAGTAAAGAGTCATACGATTCTTGGCATGGATCAACCTACGAGATACAAGTCATTCGAAACCGATTCCTATCCGGAGTTGGTTGTGAGTCACTGGGAATCGATTCCTTCCCAGAGTCTGGTGCGAGTTAAACGGAATTGATTCCTACCTGCAAGTTGGATTTGATTCAATCCTAATCGACCCACACATAGATTCGAGCGCGAGTCCATCGGAATAAATTCTTAGCCGGGAGTAGGGTGTGAGTCGATTGGAATAGATTATGACTCTAACTAGGATGAAAGTCGATCAGAATCGATTCCGTTCAGGAGTCGTATCACATTCAAGTAGGTTCGAATCGTTATCATGAAGGTTGAGTCGATTCGTTCCCTACTCCCTTATTGAATTTCTGGACCTACAGGAATTGCTGCACCAACGGATTGATCCAAACATCTCCAGGTCTCTTACGCGGCACTCCAACCCGATACGTTCAGATTGACCCGCACATCACGAATCTTATTACATGTAAAGAGTTCCTGTAGCATCCACCATTTCAAGTAAACATGATCGTTATCGCACCACGCACTGCAAATATCTATAATTAAACCGCAATCCTAACCTAATTTATACACTAATGGTTACGATCATTTACACAACATTACCGTTGACATCCTCCCTTACACGCTCAACAATCAGGCAAAGAAAGAGGCGTTTTCCATCGACTAACCACCACCGGTAAATAACAATTTCCGCACATTGCCACAACACAGACAGGTTTACGATCCAGGTGGGGAGCAAAAAAAAATCTAATATCGAAAGCATCGATGACAGTTACCGAAAACCGGAAGCGAAAAACGATCCGGTCTGTGTGCGTCGACCAATCAATCAATCCGCTCGTTCCTGGGTGTAAAGATGATACACCTGGCAATACTATCTCCATGGAGATGGCGTGCCACGGAAGGGCGTTAGTGTGGACGGCAGTGTTTGACGTACCCCGCGTGCGGGAACGTTATTCACTTCCCAATTTCCGACCCTACAGCGCTAATCGACTTCCGCCAGGTTTGCGCTGGCGTGTGGACCAAGCAAGCAAAGCAACGATTAATTCTGCGACACGCGAGGTACTTTGAGCATTTATATTTTTTGTAACGCTATTTCGTATACAAGAGCCTGTCCCAGTGGTGTCAGTTTGTTATGTTTCTCATCAGCTAAGATGACAATTAATGAAAGTCAACATAGAAGAAAAAAACCCCCTAAACAAATCAAATTTATAAAACAAAAACACAACGTCAAAACACCTTCATCAAATGCCTTTCGCGACAAAAAAATCTCTTTCTTTTGGCAAAGGAAAGTGACAATAGTAATACTTTCGAAAAAAAGCGTATTTTGCAACAAAACAAACCAGGAAATGTACTTTAAGTGAACCAAACAAAACAGACATTTACTATTCCACCTGAGAGTGGTTTCGGTGTAATATGCAACCGAAAAATACAATTTCGATTGATTGCATCCTGGAGGTGATGTGTCCTCTGGTTTCGGGCACTTTCAGTTTCAACGTGCCGTGAAGGTGACATTGTTTCTTCATCATGTTTTGGTTTTCGTTTGCCATTTTTCTCCACTATTTAATCAAAACCATTTTCCTCTTCGTGTTACAGAGAAAGTAGCAAAAAGAGGGAAAGAAAAAAAGACACAGTGGTAGCATCCTGTCGCGATTATTGCGGTGAATGTGAAGGGAGCAACCGAGCGCAACTTATGTCACTTTTGGGTGAATGAATTTTCGCGACTCCCCGGAATGCCCGAAAAATTTCCTGTTTTCTTGTCTACGCGAAACACCATTTAGCCCAAAAAAACGGGTTTAGGCCACATCAAGACACTGATTGTTTGGACATTTCCTTCCGCCAGCAGGATGCGACAACACATCGACACGCCGAAACATTGTTCGCCAAAATCGAAAGTGAACGCACCACCGCAAGGGGTGCGCTAATTGGTCGCACTTTGGGGTGGGCCACCGCAGATGATTGATGCGCACGATCGCAAACATCGCACCCAGAAGACAACTGGGTTTGCATATTTCGCGATCGAAAGGAAATGATCGAATTTGAACGTAAAAGGAAGAAAACAAGCTAATAGGTCAATTTAATGAAGAAATTTTTAGTCGTTTTCCCTCCTAATTAGGGGGTGCTTATAGGCACGTGTCAAACGTGGGAGCCACCGATGGCACTGCACTTGTCGGAGCCGATTCCAAGCACACGGGACACGACTATTGTTAGCAGTTAATTGTTGCGATGCGCTGCTGCAATAACGATAATGGGCGACCGATCGTGAAGGAAACCCCAAGCGTAGGGAAGACCTCCAATCACTTAATCATAACTTGTTTTGCCCTCGAAGCTTTCCCTTCGTACCGTTCCGTTCATAATTCCCTTTGGTCTCCGTGCTCTCCCCACACTAATTAATTCGATTGCTTACGAAATGATGGACGGAGCTGGTGGATGTGTGTAGCAAAACAAAAACTTCCACGATGCACCACGCAAAACAGTCTATTGTTTCAACAACGATTTTTACGAGAGGGGTAGCCTATAAACACCGATCATGGGGGAAAAAAAGCAAATTTCATCCTAATCACTTGCTGTGTGAATGTGATACGAACGTTTGCGTATCGATCCGAACGCCGCAACAAACTCCAAGTGCTTACGAAATCACAATTGACTTGAATTTTGTTAATTTAAACATTTTCAATGCATCTATAATTTGTAGCCTTTTTTAATGCAGTGTTAATGATGGTGGGCTGAAATGGAACACAACTGGAAAAGCAATACCATAAAGTGATGAAACTATCTTCAAACCTGAAGCTAACAATCGATATGAATTTGGTAACAACCTACAGATTAAGCGATAATATAGTTGCAAAACACAGTTTTTTATTGCCAGCGCCGCTTAGGCGTTTTTGAAAGAGCTTAATATCGATTATTGGAACATAAACTTAAGAAGTGTGGTAATAGGAATATAGCAACGACAGTGATAGATATTTTCAAATCAACTATGAGCAATCTATCTTCATTGAACTTCAAGCAGAATTTGAAAACGTTCGATTTCTATCTTCAAAACACCTACTCGAAATATACTAAGTTTCATTCCAGGAAGTTTCACTGCTGGAAATTTGGAACAAATAAATCAATTTCCTCAACTACGGATGCAACACAATGAATTTAAGATTTCATCCTAAATGGCTTTCAGGTGAAATTTCTAGATTCAATGAAAAAAAAAACTTGAAAACGAAACCAGAAAGAAGTTCTTGGAAAACTACAAAAAATCGTTCATTAATGCACCTTGATTTTGATTTTTCAGAATTGACGCAAATAGACCATTATGAAAGAGAGAGAAAAAAAAGCTTCAATACACAAAAAAATAAGAGTTGATCAAAACAACATGAAAAAATTCAAATGAAAAATCGGAAAATCGACAGCAAAGACTTCAATTCTCGATGTTATCGACTAAGAGTTCTTAGTTTTTCATATTTGTTTGGTAGAATTGTCAGAACAAATGAAGAAATTCACCTGGAATGCAAATGTTTTCATCGCTTTCTATCGGTTTTCTTTCAAACATCCATGTGGTAATATCTTAGAACTTGAGCACATTTTAATACAACTCCTTGTACGATGAAAACCAATCAACTAAACCTTGACAGCTTGATCGCTTTGATGATTTGCGCCAATGGGGTCATGAGTGCAGCCCTCACACTTACAATGTGCCACGTTCATGCAACTGCATCGTTTCGTCTTGGTGCGCAGCGAAGATACGCATTGGCGATGGACGTGCACGTGCTTGATCGTGATGGATCGTTGACCGCCTGGCGTTGATCCGCCTTCGGGTTCCACGTTTGCGGTCACCCACAAGTGCATAGTGACAGTTGTCGCGAATGTAAGAAGCCGGATGAGTTTAGACAGGTTATAGACGGTAGCTTCGATCGGCGCCGTTACGCATTACCTTCAAGGGCGAAGGCGTAATACGTCGATTAAATCCAACGGATGCGCCTTACGGTGTGGCTCCTTCAATCCGCATAAAACGCAAGCTCCCTCAACCAGAGAACTACCAGCGTAAACGTCAATCTAAACCGGCTAATGATGTAATGATGCAATCGAAGCATGAGAATCGATTCGATTCTTGTCGGGGCGTGGGGATTTCTAGAGGCGCTTCCGAATCGGCAGCGTCGGTTTGCGGTTTTTGCTTTGTTCGCTAGAATAGAGAATCAAGGCGATTCCCAAGTGACGTTTTTGCCTTTCGCTGTCAATATTCTAGAACATTGAGCAGAGCTCCTAATACCAGCTGTTTCCAGTTACAATTCAATTTTTTTCTGATGAGGTTCTCGTCTAATCTATCTTTTTCCCGTATCTTCTCCAACAAAATCTTTATATGTATTATTTTTTGCTGCTGCCCTAAAAGACAGAAGCGTGGGAGCTCTCGTTCGACTTTGTGCAGATTCGTTACACTTTTACCCATGCCATGTTTCTGTATGCTTCCTAACCAACGTAAAAGGCTGCGGGTGGAAATGTATGCATGTCGTTTATTTTAACCATCTTGCCTCCCATTACGTTCCAGTTGGATGGACCGTTTTCTTTAGCCGTATCGTGGAGTTTGGCAGCTCTTTGCTTATATTTTTATTCATGCTTTCTGGCCAGGCACACCAACACACGCACCGCATTTTCGGGAAACGCGAGGAAATTGTGTGTGTTTGTTTCTTTTCTTCAACGCTCGTGAAAATCCACTCGGCAAATCATAGGAAAGTCCCAAGGGTGTTTGGAAGAAATCCACCACCGGCGTAAGGCCGGAGATGGAGAGCAAAGCCGAGAACTGAGCAGCAAGTGAGCAGCACAGCAGTGGGTCAGTGTGTCGATGGATGTTGCATTTTCTTTCATTCTCATTCGCTTTCCTGGGGCTCGAAGCTGACCGGTGTGCGCGGTTTGAGGATAACAAAAACACGCACACACACATCGTGCTTTCTCTCTATGCACACGGGGGTGGGGTGATTGATCGCGTCCCACATGCACACACCGGATGACCGCGGGAATGTGGCAAGAATGTGGCAAGCAAATCGTACCCGCCCAACAGCCGGATAGCGTACCCGGGGCGGGCGCTGGTTGCGTAAGTTTATGCAACGGGAGCACGCCGGACAGTTTTATTTTTCACGCCAGGATGGCCATCCCTTTCCGGTCACGCTAGGGCACGGCCTTTCGGGTCGTCCGTCACAGATTGTGTGTTTGTCCGTGCACACGATTTGGGGATTGGAATGGGGTTGATAGTTTGAGGCGCTTTCGTTTGCTGTTGTGGTGTGTGTCCCTTTTTTACTTTGCTCTAGTTTTTTTTTTTTTTTTAAGAAAACATAACGCACTCGGACGAAACTGCACGCACTGCTAATGCGTACAGTGTGTGCCAAAACAATATGGCTATTACATTAAACATTTTTCTTGAATTGGACATTACTTCACATTTCAGTGTAATGGTTTTTGAGAGTTTATGCATCTTTAATAAATTACATAAACTTTTAATAACTTATCGTCATTCTATAATTAGAATTCCTGAGATTTTAAAATACGAACTAAGAATTTTGAACAACACAATGTAAGTAACATTTCCTAAGAGAATCACAAAACGATTCGATACCCAACCAATCATCAAACATCTACACCTATCTAGGAACAGATGGGAAAAAAGACAATGTTTTTATACAAACACTGCGATACCGTTAAGTGCAAACATTTTTCAACGTTCCCTAAAATTGTACACAAAACATCCATCCATCTGTACTACGCTACTGCAACGATTTATTTTTCCATCACATTTACATTTACTGTCCTGACTGCATCGCTACCGCCAGCTGATGAAGACTTCAACAGACAAAAAGCCTCCGCTGCACTCAGCGACTGAGTATAAGCGTAAATAAACACACCGACGAGCGGCAAAGCCGCCTACCCGTGGCATAAATAGCACCACATGTAGGACACACGAGCCATCCCCGTACATCCTAGCCCAGCAGTGTGTCGTGTTTGTTCATCTGCCGGCGATTACTGACGTCTCTATACGCTGTACGGTTCCAGCTTTTTCCGAGGCAAATATGGCGACCGTAGTAATAGTGCACTGATGTGCCTTGGTTAATCTGATTTTCCGCTCATCTCGCGGCACGTTTATGTCACGGTTATTGTACCATATGCATATGGCTGTATGCAACACATCAGCAGCCTTATTGTACGCAGCCCGGGCAAAATCGGGCCCACGATCCCTTGCGCATGTCGCGCATCTTCCACGCGTGCGTTTCACGGACAATCTTAACCGTCTCGAATCACTGCCGTTGCCTTTTAGTTTCTTTGCCTCCAAACCTGATGCAGGGCGAGGGCTATTTTTAAACTCTGCATTCCACCCAACTCGTGCACAGAATCAGTGAACAACGCATCGGACGCATCCGACGCGCATCGGACATGCTTGTCAAAGAATTCTTCTCTCTCTCTCAATCCCATCGTAGAGTGAAATAATAACAATACATGTATGAAGTTTCCAAGGAAAGATATTATGTTTGATGCACACCAACGATCAACAATTGCCATGATCTATGAGATGAATTAGGCGGCTGAAGGGAAATGTTCCTATGGTTATTAAAACCATACCGGCATACGGTATGCTTACACTAATCCCAACACATTTTCCGAAACTCATTCATCTTTCAAAGCAAGCTAAACCAGTGGGTTTTGGATTTCAATCGTTAACCATTCATGTTGCCGAATGTTTTTGGGCGTGGCCGCTTCTTTATAGGTTGTTATTAAGCATGTCGAAAAAAGACACAAATAATATACCTTCAGCATCATTTCCTGACATTATCCAACATCATTAAATCCAACAAGCACATGACGTTGACAAAATTGTAAGGTTATGTTCATCATTGAGACCGTAATTTTCAAAACTAGAAAGCCAAACTAGGAAAGAAAGTTGTAAGATTAAACATAAATATAATTTAGCTTGCAGCTGTTTTATGTAAATTATTGAAAAATGATTGCAATTGTAAAAATCAAATCCAATATCACCCTTAAATCAATTTTACTTTCGATTTGCGTCACCAGATGCAAGTACCAAATTAGCAATTGACTCCAATAAGCGCGCACACGCAACCATCACAACGCAAGGTCTCGCTTTTTTTTTTTGGAAACCCAATTTTCCCAAACGCCACGCAAATCAGACGCAAATTAACATTCCCCAGACCGATTGACATTCTTGCGATGCGAAGTGCGGTGGTGAAGTAATTTTGCATCCCGCCAAGGTAAAATGATGTCACATGCACACGCATACTACGGCACCACCCAGCAACCGCAGTATCGGTTGTGCTCGATCACCAAGGCCTAGATCATGGCGGTGTATAAACGGTGGCGGCGGTGACATTATCCCTTCCCGGTGGGCGAGAAACTGGTTCCGTCGTGGTTTCCCTTACGGCATAGCCTCCCAAGAAGCAACATGACACCGGCTGCGGATGGGGATGCAAACCTCACCGGGGAAAGAAAGAAAGGGAGCCCTCAGACAGTGCTGCTCGCTAGGTGCTTGCATTGAAAACCATCGGAGTTACCATCCAACCCCCCATGGTAACGGTGGGCCCTTTCGCCCACGGTAGGGTAGTTTGTTGGTGCACGCATGAGCGACGATGTGATTATGGAATTTCATCATTTTCAATTTCATAATCACAATCCGGGCAAAGACATCTATTGCTATCTTACACACACACACAAAATCAAAAAAAGATCTAGTACATCCACTTTCTACAAGAATGTCTTCTCTACAAGAGCTATTCCGAGTACCTCACTAGAGATAAGAACCTAGCAGAGTATCTGAGCCACGAGTGTTGAAAATAGCAGCTGAGAATTCGAACACACATCAGTCGGAATAACCTTGACGGAATAACTTCACTGTGTTTCGCTGCTTTGCTTTTCCTTTCGTTCGCAATCCAAAGCTGTTTGCATACCGTACCGGAGAGTTGCGAAAGTTACACTTGAAACTACCGGCAGATACCGGGACAGTACCCAGAGCGAATACAATTCCCACGCTCGATTTACGCCCATGCCCGCAGAGGATAGGGCACGCCACCGAACTGATGTCGATTCAATTGACGGTAAACGATTGCATCTCCGGTTGGGACCGACGTTTTCCGGACTGGCAATGGAGGTTGTGTGGAGGGTGCGGCGATTGCCTCTGAATATCTGCGCCATATTCGGTGATTCAGGGATGGTCGCGCATGAATGAACATTATTTCATTAGAGTGCGACACTCACCTCACCTCGACCCCCAGGAGCGGCAGATTAACATGGTGGCCCTGGCCGGTCTCTTCTGATACTGGAGAGTGTTGGTTGCGTATACGTGAGTCAGCGTGATTGTCACAATGTCCTCATCCGTCATGCAACTCAAGAAAAAAAAAAACAAAACAGTCAGCGTCACTAATGGAAGTGAACCGAAATGAAAGCCCCGCTACGGTTTTGGTGACCATAGGATTGATTGTTCAATATGCCGCTTGTGAAGCATTTCTTGGTGCGTTTGTAATCCATCACTCCAGGCACCTAAAGGCTTCCGAAAATGGAGCATAGGATCTATGGCTCAAACACGCACACACAAAACCATCCAAATGAGTTTGAGTGGCCTTCTGGCACCATATACAGCAGCTTCAATGAATTATGCTGTAGAATATGCTCAGGTGCCTTTGCTAACTCCACTTACATGCGTATGACTTCCCAGCCACGACAAATTGGTCTGGTATTAACCATCCTTGTCGATGGCAATACCTATCTTGTGCATCTCATCCGAAGTACTCACGCCGCGTCACAACATCGCACCGGAGCAATCACTCTACCATTCCGGAAAATTGGCAAAGGACCGTTACTCGGTCAGCACTCGCACTTGATTGTCGGCACTCGGGTACGCTGGTGTGCAAAAGAGACATTGTGATCGGTTACACGGCTAGTAGTGTCGGGAAAGCAAGTGGCCGGAAAATGTAGAGCATCGCAAAAAAAAACCGCACAAACCGAAGCTGCCTCGAAGGCTCGCTTGTTCGAGGGTGTACTTGTGGGGTTCTCCCGCAGTTCAGCCAGTCCTCGCTGATGGAACAATTCGCAAACCTAGGCGTAAATCCCACCGAACCGAAAGGAACGCAAGCAAACGAACGGTGTATTTCCTCTCTCGGTGCTCGGAGAAACCGAAAACTGGAGCGATGGTTATGAGGTGATGCACTTTCCGTGTCGAACCACACGCTCCACGGGCCTCTGCTCTGCTGTGCGAATTTTTGATCGCCCCGAAACGGCACCGGGATGGCATACTGTCGATAGCTCGGGATGCTTCAGATGTCGAGATGCTTTGCCAATAGATTCGCCGTAACGGGAGTGTACGAACACGTTGCGCTACGGTGAAGCATCTTTTATGAGTACCTTTCAAAACGTGTAATTAAAAAGTGGTAAGTAAAGAAGTGGAAAAGTCAAAACAGAATGCCAAATCTACATGTACAAGGCTTATTAGGAGCTTTTTTAAAATGTAGGGTAAAGTTGCTAAAATTTTAATTCCCATTTTGGATAGGCTGATGTCCAATTTGTGATGCGTTTGGGCTACATGACTCAAAAACTTAAAAAATCAAGAAATTTGTCCTGTGTTTTAAAACCCTTAACAGACAAAAACAAAAACAAAACAAAAAGTTAAGTAAAGAAATTTGTCCCCCTATTAAATGAAGCCTGGTATGCACAACAGCTCGGAGGACTCATTAAACATAAAAACATGACACGCATTCCAGCGGCTGGCTAATAACATACAGCAGCGGTAAACGCAAATAAACAAACATTTCCGCAAACCGCACGTTGCGTGTGACCATTGGGGCCAATTTGAGAGTCACAAAATCAATACAAAATACTCCGGCAGCTCACACTTTACAATTTATGGTGCGATACAGGCCTGAGGAAAAGCAAACACCCATTAAAGTGCATTGCTGAGGTCGGTAGCAAATATTTACCAGCCCGACGCAGACACACCGGTGGGGGGGTGGAAACGACACAATAATGTGACCCACATAATTGTGGATTGTCTCATGATACCGTACGAATGCTTACGGATGGCCTCACGACAAAAGACGTCTGTACAACTCAATTAAATCTATCCATAAACGGTCGATGGCTATCAAACACGGATGCCTGCTTTAATTAGGATGCCAAAGTTTTTAATTATTCAAATACATGATTTTTTCATCATATAATGATTTCCCTCTGAAGATTATGAACTAAATTTTAATAAACCTAACAATTTCAACCCTTTAACCGTGCAAATGTAAAACGCCAATTAGTGTAACACCTAACCGATTGCATAAACATGACCACATAGCATTTCACCCTTTTAAGCGCACGCATTCCGCCGTTGATTTTCCGCTGCTGTAACTGTACGCCCACCTCCCACCCAACCTGGGGAGACCCTTAGTGGTTGCGTTTTTTTCTATTTAGTGTTTTCGGCAAATGAAGAAATTGATCAACCGCCATACATTAACTGGCGCGAGAAAAAGCCTAAACGGAAACCTTTCTCCTTTGCGTGTGCGGTAGGAAAATGGGCACAAAAGCGAAGTAACGAGATGGGGCAAAACTAAAGCAGAATAGCAAGAAAAACAAGTTCCCACCGCCATCCGAAAACGTCTCATTGACACCGGCAGCATGAACAAACAAACAAACTAACTAACCCAACCACAAACAGGGCGTACGGCTTTCCTTCCCGGTCAATCGAGCGCGCGCGAGCGGCCAAAATACGTAACACACTTGCAAACCGCAAAACTTATTATGACAATCGGACCGGGTGTGCGCATCGAAACCGTTTCGCTTTTACCTTCAACCCATCTGCAGTGGCTTTTGAACTTTCCTACCGGCTCATGCAAAATATTTTCCAGCGAGGGTGGGCGGCTGTTACAATGTGTGAACAAAACAATCAAATCAAATAAACTAGTGCGGATGATTAGGGGGAAGTTTATCCGATACAACTCATCGTTGAAACAAAGCATTGCGCACAGTAAAACACGAACGTAGCATGATTTAGCACTAAAAGCGAGAATGGCATTTTCCAATCAATATTTCACGACTTTTTATTTATGCTTATCAAATCAACTAAATGACGCTTTTCCGTACACGACGTTAGCATTTTTGAAAAGTGTGAGAAATATTAATCCGTATTTTATTACATGTAAAGTACGTTATTGATTGATTTTAATTATTAAAATATGCAATTATAAATCACGAAA
>AXCM01004583.1:0-20868 GCA_000473375.1 Anopheles culicifacies | reverse complement strand
AAGCGCTGCAACAAATTGCATGAAATTTGTTGCTCGCGTAAAATGGGAAATGATTGATTTTTTTTTTGCTTGCTGTTCAGCTTGTTGTTGCTGATCTTTGCTACTGCTGCTGCTGCTGGATGCGTCACACACATAACGGGGTTGCTGCTGATCGATGTAACGGCTGATGATGATGATGCCGTTCCGATAAGCCCGTACAAATGGCAAAAGAACGAAAGAAGCAAAAAAAAAGCAGGGTAGTGGGGAGAGAAATGAAGATGGAGACCACTAAAAGGAGGTCTTACCATATTGAGACGCGACCACAGGGCCTTCTTTTTTCCCGGTTCGGGTGGGCTGGGAATGTCGCTTATTGTTTGCATATTTTTAACTGTCGTTCCGATTGCTTATGTACTGTGTATGTATGTTGTAAAGTCCTAGATTTCCAATTCAAAACGTTGTTGGTAAATAATGCAAAAAAAAAAAAACATGTACGATCATTGCGATCAAAAAGGATGCACACTGTAAGGTTTATTGCATCGTGCTTTTTATGGAAATTGGGTCTTCAACTTTCACAGGAGCTACGTTTAAGATGTATATGAATAATTAAATTAATTTTAATTCATTAAATTCATTTGCTCAAATCACCCTTATATTTTTTCCACTCACTGTACCACTCGAAAGATATTTTTCATTTCCATTACTCTCAACTCATTCCTACCTCACAAACAATCAAGAAAAATGACGAATCAGTTTCTTTTTTTCAGGCCATTTTGTTATGCAAAAAGCGTAGTTTTTTCACCCAACGCCCAAGAGAAGATTTGTTAGAAAAGCATACAGACTCCAAAAGATGCCATATGGAGTGAGCATTCCCAAACGAAAACGGTTCATTTAAGATAAAACAAATGTGTATGCAAAAAAAACGGTGAGTAGGAAAATTGGGAGAGGGAAATTTCAGCCCCCATGTGTACCCAGCTGCCTCCAGTCGACTCATGCTGTGGGCTTTTACTTCTTACCATCATCCGTGAATAAAGGTGATGATGAATATTTGATATCGAAAGTATGAATTTTTATTGCAGCATTGATTTTTGTGCCTTGCTAACCACTTCACCACTAGCCAGTGGCCAGCAGTAGCCTTGCACAGCTTCATTGATATTCATCACATAGAATGTGGTTCCGTTTGCTCCTAATCCTAACCAGCACACTGTGCTGACCACATTCGAAATAAAAAATCCCCATCAAAAACCAAACGGACGCGATTCCTTTCCAGCGTTTTCAGTTCTCCAGGGTGGAAGTGGTGGTGATTTTTCTTTTGCATAAATTTTGAATAATAAACTCACAAACGGACACGGGCAAAACGGAAGTTCTGCAAACCACTCGGCTCGGTTGCAATGTGAGCAGCAGTGTGGTCAGCAAACGGGGATCGTTCGGGTGGCACATATGCAGTGAACCATAAAATTGTATTGTACGAAGTGTGAAAAGATTTAAATTTCATCCCTCGTCCACGTTCAGGATAGCACGTTCGTATGCAAACGTTCGTGTGTGTGTGTGTGTGTGAGTACCGGACACACTGACCAGTGGTGCGCTTGCCAGCTGCTAACTCCGGTTGCTTGTTGGACCGCAAGGAAAAAAAGAAGGGATGCAAAAATCACCACTTTTGTGAGTGACCCTTTTCAGGGTGGGAGTGTAAGCGTGTGTGTGTGTGTGTGGATTGATCTTTCACAAACGGTTGGCCCAGATGGTCGCAATCCCGCAATCCGAGCCGGGTTGTGTCGGTGTGATTGTAAAGTGTTAAGGAAAATCCCATTAATTTTCTTTAAACTTGACCACGGAATGTGGTCGATTGCTGTTCCAAACGCCCTCTAGCTAGGATAATCCTGTTTCGTCACAGAATGGAGATGTTCATTTGATCCTTTTCCATGGATGGCACGTGGAAAATTTGAATTTTCACCCTCCCATTTTCACCATGCCCAATGGAATGAAGGATAAAAATGGGAATTTTACATTTTTCACGGTCTAGTGAAGCATCCAACCGAACCAGCTTGTGGTTTTCCCCCTTTTCCCAGGGCGCCACCAGAGCCACCGACAGTGAGTGTACAGTTTTTCCATTTAGGGAAAGATTTTACGGTATTTTGGAAGTTTCCCTCTACCGTCCCTGGATAGGTTTATTTGTCTCCGATAGTTGCTATTTATTTTTCCCAAATTTTCCGGATAAGAATGGAATGCTAAAAATGGTTGATTTTGACCGCACATACACACACACACAAACACGAACAATGGCGTGGAGGGGGCGTGAAGAACCGTGACGGCACGCTAATTGGAAGCGAGCTGCAGTCGCATAAAATGATGCTTAAATATTGCCATAATGAAGAAAAATGATCTCCACTATTGTAATTACAATTATTACACACAACCACAGACGCGCGTAGCTGTACGTTTCCTCTCGAGGGATTTTTTTCTGTCTCTGCTCACAAGTCGTTTTGATGACGGACGTTCTGCTGCCGGCCGTGGAACAGAATGGTTTTCGGTTTTTCAAAAGCAACAAAAAAAAAATGCTTTTATTGCTACCGCACTTATTTGCCAGTCGGTGGTAAATGAGAGAAAACATATACGTTTCGGTATCCCTGAGTGCCGAAAGGACCAACGTTCGGATGCAGAGCGGAGCAGTAGAGAAAGATACTTTCCCAGAATGTTTAATGTTTTTTCTTTTCGGCATGGCGGGAGATTATTCGTTCTGACTTTTATTTTTTTTATTGCCAATTTATGCAACTTCCCGGCAGAAGTTCGTGCCATTCGTCCGGCCGGTTCTGCGAATCGCGAAATTATTATTATACCGCGCTAGTATCAACTGCGGGGTAAAATCGGTCCGAATGGCGAAAAAGAAAGGAATAGCGAAAAGGGGCCATCATTTTGCAAACCGGACCGGCAAAACTATCAAATCATCCCCACCAGCAGCGGTGGTGCACCAGAACAGAAGTCGTGATTTGAAATTTCAATTAAAACCATTTTTATTGCAATTAAATTACACCCCCGTGGATGTTTCCGTGGCGGTACAAATAAAAATCAGCAAAAGCATCAAAATGGAGGAGTTTTCCTTTCGCAACGGAATGAATGGCAGAGCCGCATGAGTCCACCATCATCACAAGACGATAAATCCCGCACGATCGTCTGTGTGTGTGTCTTGAGTGGCGCCGCTTTTGATGCAACACGGAACGCATCCGCAAAAGAACGATCGTGATTGGTTCGTGTAACATTACAAAAAAAAAACCTCGGTTCCCGGTGTAAAGCATATTCAAATTACAAAAAAGAGCCATCAAGTATCAACCCCTTTCGTTGGTGCTGCTGTCACCATTACAACATAATAAAGCCACACGTCAGTTCCTGTTTTTTTGATGAACGGGGAACGAGTGTTGTTTGATTAGGCTAATTACGCTTCAACAGTTTCGGGGTGTATTTGGGTTTTCCACCGCAAACCCAACCCCTATCGGAATAGGGCGCAACAAAAAGGCCGGGGTTTAAATTTAAATATTTTGATTCAATCAACAATCGGGGAAAATGAAAAAGCAACATTAAAAAAGAGATAAATTGCGTAACGAAATGCTATTAACGTGTGAGCAAGAGAGCTAGGACTAACAAAAAAAAAAAAAGGATCAAAAAGGATGTGTCTCATTTGAATTGCACCACGACACCCTTGCGCGTACGCAGCTACAGCAGAGGGACACAAAAAAGGGTTTTCCCTCCGAACGCACTTACGCACGTGGGGTACGATTCCGGTGAATAAATGCATATTTAATGCGGGACTCCGCTAGGATATCCGCAGTAAATAAGGTTGGCAATTTTTGTATCCTTTTTTCCGGTTGTTGTTCAACCACTCGCTTCAAGCGTTTGTACAAAATGAAGTTCTCCACTACAAAGTCATGAGAGAGGGAAAAAAAACACCCCTTATCTCGGTTTGTGGTGTGATGGGAGCCATGCTCATAAATTAACCCCTTTTTATTCCGAGATGGGACAATAATACACACTTGAGGTTGAGTCCCGGTGCCAAATGTGCCTTTCGATGATTATCATTCAATCGCATTAAAATGACGCACTTTATTACCTGGATTACGTGATCGAGTTCGAGGGGCGGCACGCGGATCGTACAGGTGAATGCTTGAGTACAGGGGACATTTAAATATTTAATTAATTATTGTACGGGGGAAACGAAACGGGCACTATCATTGTTTAACAAAACGATTGCAGTGGTGTCTTCCGGCGAAAGGATACGATTCGATTACGGTAACGAGAAAGTGTCTGGTTTTGTTTTTTTGGGGGGTAAAATAGGATTACACCATCTGCCGAACAGGTGAGTTGCTTTGGATGGTGGAATTTAACCAAAATTTCCCTCTTCAAAGATGCACGTTTTCTGTTCAAAACAGAACAAACAACAAAAACCCCTTCCAAAGCGTAACCCATCATCAAAGCTTCTCCATTCTTTTGTTAGACACGTGTCCTTTTCGCCAGGTAGTGCCGTGGTGTTAAATGTCAACCTCAAACCTAAGCCTTCGAGGACGAACGAACCGAAGAGAGAAACATGCCAGCAAAAGTCAAAGATTATGCCGCTGAACCCTTTTTTTGGGTGCACAAAAACCCCGAGCTTACCGAGAAGTTTATATTTATATATCTCCCCAACAGAACAGAGCAAAAGCAAGAGTGCCGGGAAGAACAGATAACAAATGTCTACAAAAGTTCGGTTCCGTGGTTTGCGTTTTGGGACCTTTCGGGGACAGCACTGGATCGATGGTAGGGTCGAATGATCGTAAAACTATTAACTAAGTGAGAAAATAAATCTTGATTCCGGGGGTTGAGTGTTGTTTGTCTTGTGATGCGTCTTCCCTTTTCCCCGAGACGGTCGGCACGAGCCACACGAAAGACATCATGATTCGTTCCTGTTAAGGCTAAAGTGTGCCCGACAACGGAACGGGGAAGATTTTGAGTTTTAATCGTTAATTCACCCATCATCTTCAGGTCGGATGTTTGGTGGCAGCACACATGCCATATGTCTTCGTCCGTTTGAGTAGGGTCCTTTTATTTGTTGGTTGCTGCGTGTGGAAGGATGTTTTACGCAAGAAGCACCCCACGAAAGCAGCGACATTAACCAGCAAATAATAAAGGACGATCGATCTTTAGCGTGATATCAAGGCACGGTACCCTTTCGCCATATCCTTCCGGCATCGAAATCGAACGACGATCGAGCGTGCGAGAAATGGATGATTACGATGATGCTAATGAAGTCGATAATCTTGGTCGTGTGCCAATCGTTTCGGTTCGTATTTTTTTTACTAACCATTCCCAACATAAAAAAGGGAGTGAAAACCCAGAGCACAGTGTCCTCAAAGTGAAAAGGGGTTAAAAGAAGCGATTAGGCTAATGAAAGGGAGGGTTTTCAGGGGTGGGTTTTTACTCTTTCTTTCCTTCTATTCCTGCTTTAAGGGAAATGCGATTCGGTGAACAAATCAATTGATTCGTCCCGTACCGAACATTTCAACCCCATCGCCGTGGTTTTTTTCTTCTCTTCTTGCGTAAGTAATTTTGGGCACGCGCAACCGTTTGATGGCGCGAGGGATCGATCGATGGTCGACACACCGGTAGCAGTTGTGAATGCGCATAGGTTTTGGGTGGAATGAGCCCACCATTACTTACCATGTGAACGGGGCGGTGATGGTGATTTTGGTGTCTTTATGCTTAGATCTGTAACGAGAGCAGAAGCGATAGGGAAACGAATATTAAAATGAGGAAAAATTCTATTTATCAGAGTGTATGATGGCGTAATAAAAATGGGCCGCTTTTTTAAGGCGACCTATCCGCTGGTGAATTATTTACATGTGCGAAGTGAACGGGAGGAGTTGCTACGGGTTCGTTATTGCAATAAATTAAAACGAGGGGACTGGACGTGCACACACACAAAACGCCATCACTCTTGCGTCCTGGGCGCTCTGGGCAACACCCCTTCGGGTGCGTCCTGCCCGTCTATTCAACAGTGCACATGTCAATATATTTTCATCGCAGCATCGCTCCCATCATCTCATCCCAACCCTCAGTCTTTGCCGGTGCTAAAGCCACTGGATTTTCTCTCTTTTTTATAACCAAATGAAGGACACACCTAATGCGAGACGCTGGTCAGCAAAGGACACACTAAAAGGCTAGCAGGATACAAATGAAAAAAAAACCGAAGGGAAATAAAAACACCAGTAAACTGGAAAAGAAGTGTTCGATTACCACCACCGGGCCCGATGAGGGAACAGGGAAGAAAAACGGTGCGAAGGTGGACAACATCTGCACCGAAATGGGTCCTTTCTGTGTGTTACTGACTGGTGACAGTATTAGGGCGCTATTATTTATACCCCGCCGTCACACCGGTCGGCATACGGCCGCTGGTCAGCAACACGAAACACCGGGCCCCTCCATTTTCTTTGCCCGTTTCCTTCGGGGATGCTCTCGGGGATGGAAGGATCTTAAAAACACGGCTCGTATACGTCTTTGGCGACGTGTCCATCGATATTTTATAGGCATGTCGACCAATGCATCCGGGGAATGACTGGTGGCTGTGGACTTTGGGCACGTTATTGTTCCCGTGAGAGATGCCCCGTGCTCATCAGAACGCATCAGATCCCACTAATAAATAATTGCAAAAAGGAACCATTTTTCGCACTACCACCACCAGCACCAGATGGAATGGTTAGGGGTCGCACGGTGCATAAAACTCGAGCCAAAATGACCGCTGACGGTACGTCTAAATATTTTTATGCAAATTGGTGTGGTGATGCGGTTTAACGGGAGCGGACGGGGAAACATGGGAAGGACACGGGCATGACAAATTCGGGGCCAGGACACTTTTGACCTCTCGTTATAAGGGTGCGCTTGCACACCATGTGCATGCATAATCGAAGGGTCGATTTCGATAGAATTAAAGTTTAATTAATTATCATCCATCCGGGATCGTCCGAACCGGGGCTGCAAAATGGATGGTGAAATATTGGCCGATCAGGGTTGACAGTAGCAAAAGGTGACGAAAAAAAAGGAAGTGCTTTTTTATGCTTCCCATTACAGCCGAATAATTCTAAACGATTCTCTAGAGGCAGCTTCTTCTTTACGCCAGCCAGCAGAATTGTGCACAATTGTTTGGCTTTTGTTTGTTTGTTCTGCTTATGCAAAGTCATGCACCGGGAATTGTCATCCGGTGTGCGTATTGGGACGCCAAAAAGAGGAAAACAGTTATACGCATTTTTTTTGTTTGCTCAAATGGTCTTTGTAGTTTTGCACAAAAAAAAAGACGAAAAAAATCATTAAACGCTTGGTCGTGTAATTTATTTACCAAAAGCGAGCGTGCGTCCCTTTTGCGTACGCTCTGTTTTGCAAACCGTTTGGCCATTTGAATATTTGTACGCTTCGCACTGTGAAATGGTAAGGGAAAAGTAGAAACGCCAGCAAGAGTGCAACAAAAAAAAACCCTCCATTTCCTTAGGTGGCGATGGTGACCGTCTTTTGCCTGGCCAGGTTCTACGGGCGGTCCCCGTCCGTCCGGCCGTTCGTTGAAGCTCACACCGATGTTAGCCTTTTGTTTATGCAAATAAGCATGTGATTTTTCCCGTTCCAACTGTGCAGGAAAGGTGTCCAGGTGCATCTTGCTTGACGGACAGACGGACGGACGGATATAAGCGTTAAATGAGAACACATCTCTCAGGGCAAGGTGTACCACCACAGCAACTGGTTTTCTTGTGCAGGTTTTTTTTTTGGTTTTGGTTTTTCCTTCTAGCTGGCAGTGTTGCGGATTTCCCATTTGCCTATTTTTGCCAAACATAGTTTTCCACCTCCATTCCGTTTGGGGAGGGGGCCACCATGTTACGGAGGTTAGGAACACCATCTGCAGCTAATGAGCTTCACATTTACATTGGAAATGAGTTTGACGGATGGATGGAGCCTACTGCAGACAGCCGAACGTCACTCCCGCCTGTGACCGTGTGCCAGTCACACATCACGAAAGCATTTAATTCGCAGCGATCATTGCGTGCGGGGTTTTCGTTCTAATCTTTTCCACCAAATAAACCGGACCGATAACTTTGAACGCAAAATTGCGACCATCTTTGCATTTGTGTGTGCTGCGAGAGAGCACATCCTCATTTCGGTTGGCGTGTAATGGGTGAAGCGAATAAAAGCCCTCCCCCTTCCTATCTCTCCTTCCGTATGGCCGGTCAAATGTTTGGGGATCATTTCCCACCCAGTTTTATGAATATCTCCCCAATTATACGGTATCGCTGGCCACTGCGGAGGGATTTGCCTTCGAGCCTCCCATGTTTGGCTCATTAGCCAAATTTAATTAATTACGATCGTGCAATGCAATGGCGATGAACCGGTGGAACCCCCCGCCCTTTGCCTGACACCACGCTAAACATGTTGGCGTTTGGTAGTTAAAAAATTAAATAAAATCTCACCCCAGCAGAAGAACGCTGGGTCGCGATGGCTGGAGGTTTTGTTCTCGCGAGAGCGAACGCCAAGGGTGCGCTAAATCATTAGAAATCATCTCCAATTTGGGCGGGCGGGCGCGGGGTTTATTCTTCGGGTGTCCTTGAGGTGGTCCAATTAGTAGTGTTGTTTTAGTTCTGTTTAGCTTGCGCGCGCTACGCCTGCCAGTCAGCTTGTGGGAGATGATTTGCGACGATTGCCTCCATTAATCAGCACGATTTATGCCATTTCTTCCTAGCGCACACCTAGTGGCGCGCACGGTGTGGCAGGCCTTTTCGGTGGGGTATAATTGACGGAAGCTTGGGCATGGCTTTACGTGTGATGAGAGTGCCACTGTTAAGCCCGCACGTTGCGCGTTCGTTCCCGGTAATTTGCACCAATTTCAATCTTGCCAACTTTTGTTTGAAAGAAAGGTGAGAAATCCCTGTTGTGTGTTGTTGGCCTTTTTTTTTTCTTTCTCAACGAGGACGAACCGATTCGGTGCCACCCAAGCAACCAAATTGCTCGTAACGCAAAAATAGTTAGCCTTCCATTTTGCAGTTCTAGTTTGCTATGCATATGTGCACGCACTCGTAACCATTGCACCAAAGCGCATTCGCAGCCCCAGCAACGGGTGCAACGAAGCTTGGTAAGCAAATTTTTAGCTCCCCTCCCTAGCGCGCCTCCCTTCGTTGAAGGCTCCCTGGCACATTTGTGTGTAATTCTTTTTGACTGCAATTAGGCGCTTCAATAATCCTTTTAATGCGCTTCGCAAACCGCGCTTCACAAGCTTAGCCCCCCTGCTCGCCACACCGATGCAGGTGTGTAGCTCCGCTTTGGAAGAGGTCCCCTGAAGCGGCCGTAATTATTATAATTAAAATAAAGTGAATAATAATTAATTAATGGGTTTTTCGTTTTGCACGCTGCGTGCTAATGATCTGCAAAGAGGGGGTGAATGGTAGTGGTGGTGATGGTGGCCAAACGGTTTTACAATTGCGCATTGCTGTTGTTTGTGTTGTGCCCTTTCTTCCACTGCCTGCTGCACATGTGCTTTGAAGGTGAAGTTACGGGGAGTTAGCAGAGCTGTGATATGCTAGTTGCAGGTAGTAAGCTGCAGGCTTACACGCGCTCGTACGCCAAATGTAAACAGTAATGGTACGCTCGCAAATGCAAAACCCTCCCAAAGAAACGCATTCGCTTCAGTTGTGTTGGTCAACCTGATTAATTGTGAAGCAAAAAAGGGATCTCTCAAGTGGGAGGGTACCCCTGATGCACTTTGGAGTGATTTCTTTTCGCTCACAGGAAATGCGATAAACATCTCGGGAAGATCTTCACCAGCAGGAGAGTGATCTTCAAGAACACGACAAAAAAAGAAAGGATTAAAGGAAAGCGAAACTAAAGTGGATGAAATTTCATCCTTCCAGTGTGCGAGAAAGAAAGACGAACAACAGAACGGAAAAACGCCATGTAAACAGGCCCATATTCCGAGAGGGAAATTAGATGAGTCGCAAAAGCATGTAAAAAATCATGTTCTCCCCGATAGTGATCTCGTCTTTGTGGGTGTTTTCATCATCGCTTTCTGTTCGTCTCACACAACGGGGTGTGCGATCGCTGGCGAACCTTGATCGATCAATATCGATTCCTGGGATAGCAAGACCAAATTTGCCTAGCAAAACAGCTTGTTCAAGCTACAGAACAAGCCCAACGGAACGATAGAAAATGTGGGAGAACGCCTGCAGGTGAGTCCTTCGCAAACGATCGTTTTGTAAGGACATGAAAATGTAAAGCAACGGACGGTTTTTTCTACGTTGTGTTAGTTATTGCATTCGGACGTTTCCTTACCTGTCCCAATGGCCATGTGCGAAGGTGAGGATGAAATGCAAACGAAGCGAACCGATCGAACAGGAAGCAAAACAGATCGGTTAGCAGACGAAATTTTTCATGTTGCCTTTCCTTCCAATGTGGCGCAAAAAAAGAAGGAAAACTCGAATATAATAAAAATAAAAATCAACCGTTCCTCGACAAAGCGTACGGAACGAACTATTGATTTCGGTGCCTTTTTTTTTGGTGCAGACAGCTTTCCCGAAATTCCAAGGACAACGATGTTCGTGTGGGATGCACACGATAATAACCGTTCTTGTACGAATCTTCTCCTGCTTGTAAGCTTGCACCAGACAAAGAAGTAGAAGGAAAGAAAAAAATCAAGGTAATGCAATAGGTGAAATAGAAATCTATTAGAAAAAAAGACAGTCAAAGGTTACGCATAATATCTGCGTCCTGGAGCGAGGACTGCTTTTGATGCCGACATTGCATGTTTCCTAGTGCTTCGAGAGAGAGAGATAGAAAAGTACATTATTTGCGTTTCTATTGAGCGTATTGATTCGTACGGGGTTTGTGTCCCATTCTAGTGTACGACCCTTTCATTGAAGCTTTGTGTTGCTGTCGTATTTGAAGGACGATTAATTATAAGAAAAGGTATATGGAGCAGGAAATCAGATTTTTTTTTCACTCATCCTCAATAAAGTTTCATGGATTATAATAGATACTCATGTGATAGTCGTGTTTCTAGCTGGGATTTAATTTTGAAGTGTAACCAGATAAACACTCTCAGTCACCAAAAACTATGGAGACCAAATTTGCCACAGTAAAAACGGGAAGTATTACGAAAAATCACAGAGAATTAGAAGACAGATAAGAAGAATGATTAACAGTTCCTCGAATGGTATCTCGAAAACAATCCATACTCTATAAGAATATACATAAGACATGCGACGAGCATTAGCAGCCACCTCCAAGCCATCTTCTATGAATTTTATGAATAAATAAGTTGATTGAGTATTAGTCATAGTAGGGAAGACATTTGCTTAAAAGATTGCGACTGCTAAGCCGGAACTTGCAAAGTGGTCAGGACGGAATGGTATTCTATAACCATATCCGCAATTCACGGTTCGGAAACGGAGGTTCACAATATCGGTCACCTTGGTACGGCGATTAGATAGCACCATGAAAGTACCGTTCTGCTGGTAAACAGATACAAAAACACACACACAAATCGCTTAATAATCAGCCTATAATCCCTCAACTCATTCACGATGAAGTATTATTATTATTTGCATTCGATTGCTGCATGTGTCGTGTCGTGGAAAGTATCAGCACTTGATGAAGTTTTGCTGTTCATTCCGATTAACAAACGGCTTGCTCTTAACTAGGCCGTTACAACCTGGTGCCTCAAGCATTTGCCACTCAACCGAATTTCGTAATCTTCTGTACGTGCTCGAATGGGGATTTTATCGCACCGGTTTAGTTACCACCTAGTCACCTTTGCCTTCAGCACCTCAATCGCTTCGATTCGTGGCCCTATCGATATCGGCGGAAGCACCTTATCGCCGTACACCGCGCACCGTACCGTCTTCGGGTCGCTGCTGGCGCTTATCGTGCGATCGCAGCACAACTCACTAATGAGGAACGATGTGTCACCGAATGTGGACGGGAAATTTTAAGACGCATGAATGGGAAGGGAAAATTCTCGCTTCTCGGAGCGAAAGGGAACGAAAGGGACGAAACTTACATCGTTGCGTGGGTGACGGTGTACGCAGCAGCTCCCGTTTGACGGAGTGATTATTATTGTCCTCGCGATCACTCCGATCCCGGTGTTCGCGCTGTTCGCGTGCTGAGGCCCAGGAGCGAACCTTCGACAGGACCATGCTGGCGACGCCGGTGGGCTGCGGTTCGCTGAGGTGGCTCGAGTTCGATGGTAACAATAGCATATCACAGTGTGCGGCACGGCGTACCCGGCACCTACGGAGCTTCGGCGGTCGTGGCTCGCCGTTTGTCGCAATTTTGTCCTACACCGTGCACCGTACTGCACGTGCGAGAGATTGCAGAATGACCGAATGACACTCTACCACACACACAAAACACTCAGAAAAATGACACACAACACACGCACAGCTCGGTTGTGGGAATTGTACTATTCTTATGATATCGGCACTGACTACCGGATTCTATTCGAACATCTCGACCAGATGCGACACAAGACGTTCAGTACACGATTCGCCACCGTCGTACGTGATACACCGCACAATCATTTGTGTCGCGCCCGGTTGTACGCACAGCACACGGCCAAGAAATAAATGCAAATGGCAAAATCCACATCCACCGATAGGTTCACTTCACTACCCACAGCGCGCTGGCTAGTGTTGTTGGGCTTTTCGGCCGCTGGTTGCAGGTTGTTTCGCAAATTGCACACGAGATACACGCTAGCAGCAAAAACACCTCGATACCCGGATATTTCGTTTGCGTGTTCACAACACAACCGTGCGCGGTCCCGTGTGTGCTGCTATTTACGATGAATTATACGCAATGAATGGATAGCACGCATCCGAACTGTTGGAGAGGTAAAAGAGATCTGATTTTTTTTTAACCACACTATCACTATGCTGTTGGGCGCTATGTTGAAGCATAACACGCATACACATTCACACCCGTGCGCACATAGCGCAACCGGGGAGAGAGAGCGAGCGAGCGAGAGCAAGAGCGCCCGAGTATGTGTGTGTGAGACTCGTAAACAGTGCATGGAGGGGAAAAAGCATAAATTAAAGCACTGTTAGTCTCTTTCGTTCGCACACGATTCGCTTTATCGTCTTGGCACACGGCAACGGCTACTATGCAGTGCATGGTGGTAGTGGTGTTTCCATGTCACAATCAAAGAGTGGGGAAAAATCTTTAAAAAATAGGCGGAGACTATTTAAATTATTTAGTTTTTTAGTTTTATATTCCACTTTTAAGTTTTTTTGTTTTAGCTCGCTTTACTTTGATACTTCTTTATTGCGTGTTGTGTTCAGAGGCTGTTTAAGCGAAGATCATTTTCAAATCGTTACTTTTATTTTATATAACGTTCTTTACTTGTTTTATGGAATTATTTTTTTAAACCTAAAAGATATACTTTAAGTTACAATTTTATGAAAAAAATGCAACATAAACTGATTGACTACTAAGCAAAGCGAATAAATTTTCTTCAGTAACTCGTTGCTCGAATTAGTAAGATAAACATTTTTTATCGTCACTACTTCATTTCATCCCCCATCAAGATACGAACAGGTATGGATCGAATTATATACTCCCTGCCTTCGTACTGGAGGGATATCAAGGGTCCTACCATTCGGACACAGTTTGTTGGAAGGGACGAAGAATTTCGAAGAATATTCCGTAAGAAAGTGCGTAACGAATAATCGTCATCAAATGCATCCCTCCACTAGCACTGCACCGTGCACCATTGAATGTGTGATTGTACGTTTGAAGCGGTCCGAAATTGCATAAGGTAATTTGGTGCTAGATGCACCCGTAATGCTTTTCCGTATCCTTCTCTCGTGTTCTTTTACGAACGATCCTTCGCCAAAAACCATGGAAAAAGCATAGGAAAGGACACATAGGGATATAAGCAAACAAGAGGAAAAAAGCAAGTACCGCGGAAGAAAATCATGCTAGAGCATTATGTATTTTTTTGTGTTGTTGGTTCGATTTCAAAAAATCGTAAAATCAAACAAAAAATGAAACTGCAATTGGGGTTGCACCTTCGTCCGCTGTGCGTATGAACTCTGATTTTTCTTTCTGCTTCTTCGACGGGGTGTATTTTTTTTTGCTTCTCCGGCCTCTTGTCGTTCTTTTTGCGATGCTGTATCGACCACCTTAATCGTGGCATTTTCTTGGATTTGCCGCCGTTTTGTAGAAAAATAATGCTACAATGATGGTATGAGTATGAGTCGCTCATTGCACCGTTTGGGACTGTTTTTTTTTCCTCTTTTTGATGGAAAAATTGGCCAAAAAATCTATTCAACGACGAGAAATTCTCACGGTAGCAAATGAGAGGATTTTGATGTTTTTTAACCCAAAAAAAAAAAGTTGCTGCCTCTCGCACGGATGGAAAAGACCGTTGCGCTATGCAATCGCATCGAGCATTATATGTTTCTACGCTGACGGTTAGGACAAGGTGTAGAAAATTGCCAAATTACTTGCCAAGCGACGAGACGATACCGATTTGCTGTTGGCACTTCTAACGGACAAAATCTTTTAATGCCTTTGTTTTGGGTCGTTTTTTGCTCGTTTTTCGTACGGAACATCTCCACCCTTCCCCGGTGTACTGTTGGATGTAATTTGATTTATCGCAAGCGGCAAAGAAGACGCTTGTCACACGGATTTGCCAGAGTGAGGTGTACTTTAAATATTGATTTCCTATCGCATATGGGTGCAGATTTAAATGACAGACAGTTTTTTGTTTCGGTTTTTTACTCAAAGAACTGATCGTTTTTATATTTTTGGTGGAAAAAGAACTTAACCATGGGAAGGGTGGCATTTGGTGCGATGGGAATTTGGGGTTAGCAGTGACAAGACCTTATATATTTTAGTTTTTCTTTAGTTTTCTGGAAGAATCAGATACAAAGAACAAAAATAAGAAGAATGTTGTAACGAACTTTGGCGCGTTTTTAACCAACCGCCAAAAACGGTTCATTGTTGAGCATTCGCGAACGTTAAGAAAGTATCGTTTGGAAGGATATTTGGCGCAAAATCCATTGCCAACGGTTTTCTCGTTAATGGATGTCTTGTGCAGGGTATTTTTCTTTCCCGCCTTTTTTTTTTGCTTTCATATCTCACACAATGTACAAAGGCTTAATCAATCGTATGGAATCTTCCTTTACAATCGTTTAAAATGGTATTAAATGGATATGTCCAGGTAAAATGACTCCGAAAAAAAAACGGTCTGTTTGGGAATGTTTTTGAATATTTTTCTCCCGTTACTGAACTTGAACTACATTTTAACGAACTCGTTAGAATATTCAAATGAAAGAACAATATTTAACATACCAATTCGAGCGTTTTTGGGCACCGTGCTTGAGAAGAAAGGTTCCATCGGATAGCTCCCATGTGTGCAAATGGAAAACTGCTACTTTCCATCACCTTGCCCATGTCCACTTGCGTCCGTTTCCGGTCGGGGCCCGGGCAAAGTGGAAAGGAATCAATCGATGCCGGTGCCGGTGCCGAAAAGGGGCCGACAATCGAACCTCCTCGCAACGACGTCGTACGCGTCCAAACAGTTTAGCATAAATACACAAATTTTGCATTAAATTGGACATCGTACACACACACACGGGCAGGCAAGCATGAATACTCGATGTGGACCGTCCGACTTGAGCACCGGATGCACGGACGACCGCAACAAGGCGACGACCCTTTTCGTGCTGGATGGATGCTGTGCTGTTCGCCGCACTCACCAGTCAGAATCAATTTATAGCAATTGTGCATGCGAATGCAAGGGTAACCCTCCTTTTGGGTGAGTCTATTTCCACCCACTGTGGCACTGTTTCAGATTGAACATTTTTGCAGCGAGTGTGCCGTTTGTTTGGTCATGTGTCTTCATTTACATAAAATTGGCATCGATTTTTTGTTTTTCGTATGCTTAGAGTGAATTGGTGAAAGTTGGATTAACTTTCGGTCCTCGTCCACGTCCAATCCACGAAGAGAAGATGTTCGATCGTATTGAAATATTGCAATTACAATTCGTTCGTTGAATCCTTTCTGTTTCTTGTTCATGTGCTCGGCACAAATGCAAATTCTCACATCGAGTTCTGTCTACCATCGGCTCGATAAATCATACCCATAATGACAATATTCGGCCCGAACTGTGAGAGCATAATAATCACGGTAAACGAAATTGTGCCGTCTTCTGTCTTCTCCGGGTATTGATTGCTTCTTGCTCGGAGCAATCGAATCTCTCGGTACGATTAAATGGCGCTCGAGACTTGAATTTCCCCGGAGGAGCACGCCAACCGTTCCTGTCGCTTTGTTGCTGGGTAGGCATAAATCGCTAAATACACATCGTTAGCACAGGGGGAGGAATTAATTAAATTTCCTTTTCTTGAATTTTCTCTACCCTCGCGTCACTGTCGCAAACTGATGTGAGGTCACTGGCGTAAAGGGGTCTTTGCATACGATTAGCATCGGCGCCCAGTGCCGAGTGTCTAAATGTAGGCACAAAGGCGAGCAGGATTCATTTTCGTCGTGTTTTTCCCTTTTGAATGCAGCATCACTGTGTGGCGCTGCTTCACATCTGTCCCTCGAACAGGCAATCGATAATCAATGGCCCCCTCGCGGCTCGGTGTGCACATGTTTAACGGTGTGGATTAGAATATTCATGGAGCTTGGTGGAAGAGAAAGAAAAAACAAACGACTGCCACACGCCGAAGGAAAATTGCGCCCGTACATGCGTTGGTTACGGTCGAATGGCGTCAAACTTGCGAGTCTGTTCGAATATTGAACGAGCTGCTCAAATTAGTTCGAGTGGCCCTTTCGGGTGCGTAGTGTAAGCCTGGGATTATCGATTGATTATACATTATTTGTATGCAAACGAAAGCCTCATCGGGGCTGGCCACGGGAATGGGCGAAGTACGTAATCCTATGCTTCCGATACCATCAATTAATTTTAATGATATTCCTTTGTAGGGCTCCACCTTCCGATCGGTGAAATCGGAGGCCCTCGTTCGCATGGTACCCCTGCAGGGCATTAATATTCTTCCCTCCACTGCGCTGGGCGATGCCCCAAACCCGGGCAGATGATTATGATTATTATTATCATTGCGCGTTGTGCCTTTTTACCGTTGTGCAACCGGACCCTAAACGGCCGGCAAACCGACGCACGCCCGAACAGGATTGGGTTGGAAAAATGTAAATATTTGCAAAATTAAATATATATCCAGTGGTATACAAAATCACCACACACACACGCACACGCATGTGTACTAAAAAAAAAAAAACCGCAAGCGACTCAGTGGTCAATCTCTCGTATGGGTTCAGTTTGATGTCCAGTTCTTTGGAGGTTGCGGTTCGTCTCCTTTCCCATTATAATACAATTTTTAGCATCTAATAAATATTCCACCGTATGCGCGGCATCTTTCGGCAAATCGCAGTAAAAACTGGCGGCACACAAAGTGAACTGCGAACTGGATGGGCCCCTTTTGGGGTCCCTATTTCGGAGGTCAAAAGATATAAACATAAAATTGACCATCAAGCACGTGGACCCACGTATCCCGAAAGGACGAAGGCGAACAACGGAAAGGATGCTACTTTTTTGTGAATGAAAGGTGGGCGAAAAAGAGATGTAACCAGTTTTGCATTAAGCCCCGAAAACGGGTTTCTGTTGGGTTGGGATGGAACCGGCACAAAGAGAAGGTTAACCGTTTGCGTGTGTGTGTATGTCGGGTTTACGTTTGCCGGTGAATTTGAATTTCTTTTTTTTTATTCGAAGAATGAAATAAAATCGAAATAAAAGGAACAAAAATATAAAGGATCCCATTTTTAAATGTTGCTCCTTTCAATCAATTTTGTACAAATATCAATCAATCGACCAACAAGAACGAAGCATGTTTTGGCCGGAAAGTGCACCGGTTGGATTAGATTTTTCATTTCTATGCAACACCAACACGCATTAGGCAAACGAAAACGCAACCGGGACAAAACGTGTCGTATGGACACTTTGTACGGTTTTGATTGAATTGAAACGGGCCCGGTTATATTTCACAAAGCACCGGGGAAAAACTGCCTTTCCTTTTGTAGTGTGTGAGGGTGTAAAGTGTTTTCTCTTTGATCTTTTTCGTACCATCTCCAGCATACTGGCTGCGACGCTGTTTGAGTTCTATTATCATGGTTTTCTTACGATTCATCTTACAGCCAGAGCATTAAATGTTGTCTAAACAGAAGTCTCCGAGCCGTGTAATAAAGAGGTAAAGTTCATTGATTTTCCTTCCCCGCGCAGAGATGGGCTCTGATGGATGAGCAGCAATCAAATTTGACCATTTCCATTTCCTGTGCAAAACTTTTGAATGGAAGTTAAAAATATGATTTTTACCTCCAAGTTCCAATTGAGGTTGGTGGAAATTTGAAACCTTTGCTAGGGCCATGCTTGCTGCCCACACATTCGAACAAGCGTTACCCTAGGGTCCATTTTTGGAACGCATTATCCATAGAATTGGGTTCACCATTTCTAGTGGGATACCGCACACCATTAAGCGGCGTAGGTCACACGGGCACGAGCCAAAAGGGGACCCGTTTGATGATACATCAACCGTTGGGTGCTAATGTGACCTCGGGAAACCGATCAATACCGTGATTGTCGTGTGCCTATTGCCAGAAACTGTTCCAGTATCGTTTAGCTGAAAGGTGGCGACATTCATTTTAACGACAGTGTCTCGGGGACGATTGAAAACAGCACCAGGTATGGAGCGATTTATGCTTTTCACCATTGTCTTTCGCCATTATATTGTGCGTGCCGATGACCGGTATTGTTGTGGGTGAGCATCCCACAATGCCCGCTGCATCCTTAGGGCGAGCTGTGCATATTAAATTGCCGTGCAGATGTTGTTTCTCTCATTCAATAAATAAACACGCTTGACCCTTGTCCAACCGAAGGGTGATGGCAAATGGAAAATGTTGCACCGGGGTGTGTGCCTCACAGCGGCATACTTTTTTTTTTTTGTTTTCCCTGTCTGCCTTGGACAATCGGAGCACACTTGAACCACCCTCGCATTCCCTACCGAATCCGCAATCACTGAGCAGCGCTTCACTGAGCAGCTCGATCCACGGCCACTGCATTGGCCAACTCGAGATAGATAGGAAAGAGTCAAAGGCGCGCGTGTGTGCGGTTTCGTTGGTGTGTCCTCCCTCGCCATTGCACCTTTACGAGTATCCGTTTGCTGATGAACCACGAACGCTCCGGAACGCTCCGGAGGGGTTTTGCACAGATGTCCCGACAGCGTCAATTTACCGTGCTTGAGCTCGACATACGTGTAGAAGATAGAGTGTAAGGATCGAGCGACCTGGGATGGGTCGCATATCGAATGTACAGACAAGCGATCCCATTCCCGTCTAATGAGACGAACAGTTCTCGGACCAGCCGTATATTGCAACGCCAACGCCGGTGCTTGTGACGTCCTGCAGATGATCCTGCTTCCACGGACACTAGGTGATAATATTCATGGTCCGCACGTTAAAATATTGCTCTATTATGCTCATCTTCCTTCCTTCGTGCTACAGCCATGTTTCAATTTTCCCTTCCGTACCGTTCTGGCACATATTTGAAGCAGTTCCTTGATTATAGCTGTTCATAATATCATACCCCGGTGGAGTTTCAAGAGAAAAAATCGATACAATTTATTATGCTTAAGGAACGTGCTCTGCGTCACAGCAAAGGACCTTCTGCGTAACAAGAGAAAGGAACAAATGGGTTCCTTTATGTCCATCCTCAATTAAGAAATATATCATCCACTTAGAGGTCAAGAGTTGAACGAAAAAATATGGGTTTTAATGTGCGTTGCGGGATGAAACAAGTTCTCAAAAAATATATTCTTACTTATGTTTGCTATTTGAAATTCTCAAATCATCAAACTAGCTATAGTGATAGAACGAACTTGAGCCACCAGGCGTTTGCAAAAACACGGAACAAGAAACAGTATTGACCGATTTTCTGTGCTAATATTTATCTCTCAACCCGTCTCGCGCATATAGTCGCTAGGACCATAATACACTTACATTGTGAAACATGGAACCAGTTGTTTTACACGATTTAACGGAGATTTACCTGACACGGCACGTTACTGGGTGTATGATGCAAATTATATTTGCTTTAAACAAGGTGTTCAAACGATTGACTCTTCGCGTCAATAGCTTGAGTCGGCAGAATCAACAGAAGGCGACTGAAGATCAACAGTCACAGCGACATGTTACAAAGATTCAGTTGTGTCAACCTTGTGAGCTTTGAATAATTATGGTATAAAAGGGAGTGCCCGTCGCATTGCAAGTTGCAAAAGTGGTGAAGTGGTGAACTAACAGCTAAGTGGATTAAAACGATGGAAAAATTTAAAGGTAGTGCACTGTGCAAAGTGGTGATAGCATTAATGGTAAGTTATCAACGATATGAAAATCGTGTTTTCTTCAAGAACGATAATGTTGAGCAGTGTTGGTAGTGTGAAAATGAAGTGTGTTAAAGTGTGATGAATTCATTTTTTATTTTTAAACAGGTGTTATCCAGTGTCAGTGCGAGTATAAAAGATGAAATGCGCAACGGTGTATCGTTCAAATTGACCGAGCTCATTAGGAAACTATTCCCCGTGGATGAAAAAGTGATGGAAAGTGTTTCTGATAACTTGATACCTAATATCATTAAAAAGATAAAAGATTACATCTTCCCATCAACAACAACATCAACCACTGAAGCAACTGAATCAATAGAAACTTTACAAACAACCACGCCAGCAAATCAAACAACTACAATCGATGATGCACTCAAACAACCAACATCAGAAGATGAACAAACAACGAGTGCTGACACCGACGCGTCAACAAGCTATGATGAAAAACCTACAA
>AXCM01004582.1:0-20309 GCA_000473375.1 Anopheles culicifacies | reverse complement strand
CATTGGGAATGAAACCAGCCTCGTGAGTACCAGAACTACCGCGTAGTAAATCATAACGTGCATGTGCATTCTGAATCATGTACATCGACGCTAGAGACGGGGTTTTAAGAGCATCTTCATGACAATAGCCATTTCAAAAGTTCAACAACAGCAGATAAAACGAGACTAAGAAATCATCCTTTAAATTGCTATATTTAATGTGAAGAGTAGCGACTTTGGAATAGTTTAATAACTGTTATTAGGATGCTACAAAATGGACAATTATTCAAGCGTATTCACAAATCAAAAGGTTTTAATTTTAAAAGCTTACTAAAATCTGAAACCATTCCTGACAAACCATCTTGCTTGCGTACAGCACCGAGAGGTTCATTAAAATTCTATTAGCATTTGAAACTTCCCAGCAATACACAGGCACAGGAAGCTAAACCGCTGGAAGTGAAGACAATCAACAACAAACAAATTGATTAAATTCGAAAGTCATCACTTTGCCATCGGCCACACTGTATGTGGCGATCGTAGCGGATGTACACCGCCGAGCGGAAGATGATGTGCCAGTGCGGTAGTGTTAAACTTTGTATGGGACAATTTGACACAATCAATACGCAAGTGATGAAGCTACGTTAGCCGGCCGTGACCATCCAGAATAGGGATGGTACTTCGTTTGATATCTATTCCCTCAATAAATGCAACTCAGCTAAAGCTCTTATGAATACATTCTGTTTATTTGCATAGGTATTTGGAAAGCACAGTTGTCCATTGTGTGTGGGTGGACGGTGTTTTCGTCCATTATTTTCGAGGCAATATGTGGAGTCCTGTCCTACCGCTAGTATGTTAGTTCTGCCATTCGTTAGCTATTAATGACTATCATTACAATTAATCGTCCTGAGAATAGAACTCATGTACACACTGAAAAGCGTTCGGTGTGTAATATTTACACACACCGGCTCGATAATTTGTGCATCATTTCCTACAACAAGCGTACAATCATCCTCCGCCATCGGACCAGGACGCTAATGGAAGCATCTGGTTCCAGTCAGTCATGAGGTGCATGACGTTATAATAACAATGTTGCTACTTTCCAATAGAGCACACGATTGTATTTGAGTGACGAATTTTGTTTACCAATACAAACGAGCGTAAAATATAAATCTAACCCGTGCTCCACATCCTTCAGCGTGCCCCTGAGCTGGCAGCTGGTTCGTTAATGAGCCTGCACAACCGCAATGGCGCTGTGTTTGAAACAGTGGAAACGTGAAAGCTCGCCCTGCATTAGGTGTAATTAGATTTTCGGTCATTGCGTGAAAATTTATCATTTTCAGAATGCGCTGTACGACGTACTGGTCACCGAGTCGTACACCGAAATTGGTATACGCCTGTTCTCATTATGCTCAACAAGCAGGCAACCAAGGTTCACACACACACACAATACACCGCCCGGTAGCCCGGTACAAAAACGGCGGCTGAACCGCATCAACCATAATATCCAGCGTGTGGCTATTAATTTGACGAGTTAAATAAAGGGAGAGGATTTTATGAACTCCATCCCGGTGTGCCGGTGTAATTTCTCTCGGATGCTTGCAAATACGCCACACATTTGCGCTAAACATCGCCTCCATTTCAATGGACACCAGCAGCATGGAAACGGCGAAGGTTTTTGTTGTGTGTATGTACCGCAAACGAGATCGTTTGTTCCGGTGAAAAATGTAAACGATTTCGAGCTGGTCGTTAAATATTAGTTCTTCCGCTTGCATAACACACGAAACTTGTCAGCCAGCCAGCCAGTCCCCGGACGTCTCCCATACCTTCTCACCAGGGCGGTTCAAGCAAGTCTTACAGAGATCCGAATGTTTATTTTAGCTTTTATTGATCTCGCTCATTCGCGAAACGATTTTGGGCGGGTTGGCCTCGGAAAGAGAGCACGCTAACCGGTGGCTTGCAATATTTAGCCTCCACACCATAGTTAACGTTCAATTCGCACCCGAGTGGAAAGAGAGAGGAATTTAACAGTGGTGGTATAAATTTACAATTCGCTCGAAAAGGCAATGAAATTTTCCCTTCGATTAATTCTGCTGTTATGCGTTCGAACACGGAATTACCATCCATAAAATCACTGAACCAAGGTATCTAACACAGTTAGTGGCGAATATGGATTAGATATGGAAATTGCCCAGAATTTTTGTTGCGCTTGATTTAATCTAATAATTTAAATTATGATTATCATAACCGTAGCAACTCAGTTGGAAATGACGAATAAATTCCACGTTGAACAACATGGAGACTCATAATTTCTCATTCTTTAAAAATATATTATTACAAAATTCCATACTGACTTGAAGTTGATGTTTACGAATTACCACTCATTGTATTTGTAAACTATTTTTCCCGGGTATGTAGTTCTTCCAATGCAACACTTACCTAAAAGAAGAAAGAAGAAAAATGACATGTTAAAGTGTGTTGAAAATAAATTTAAAAACTATTTCCTGAAACATTCAACGAATCGCGTGGGTGAAATAATAACGGAAAGGAAAGAAAAAAAAACCATCACAAAACAAAACGGACGAAAAAAAAAATCGAAACCATGATGCTCACCGCAAATGCAAATCGGCTATGCAGAAAATTATGATTCCACCGGTGTACGGTATTCGATCAATTCATAAATATGCACAACAAGACAGCTGAGAATGCCCGGACAGGGAACGGTGTACCTGCAGTGCTCACAGTGAACCGTGAAATGTACAGAATGTTGTGCAAAGCAACAACAACAAAAAAAAAGCGGAACCATTTTCTACCGATAGCGACGTCCCACCCTGGTCCGAAGAGAAAAATCCATCCCAAGCTCAAAAGCAAAGATAACTTCTTATACTGGCACCGAAAGGTGAAGTTTTCCATCATCGCTTCTAAAGTATTAGTCAACTGGGACTGGACGGCAGGCTGGGAGGGACCAACCGAAACCCGGGTAAATAACTTTTCCTTGTGACCCATCATAAATAAATGGGTATCCACGCGAACCATGCAGCAATAACGACGACAAAGGACATTGAAGTGTGAAGGATTTTGTTGAAGGTAGTTTGTTGCGGTATCCAATTTTTATGAGCTTATACCGGCGGCCGGGACAGTTGAAGAAGTTTTACCTACCGACCTTTTCGGCCGCTGATTCAATCGTAGCGGCAGACGAAGGGGACGGAAAAAATGTGTTGCTAGCGAAAGTTTCACGTAAGCCAATCTATCTGCTGAGTGCAACTAAACCGTAACTTTATGCGAAGTAAATCTTGAGCGCTGGGCGTGTAAATTTTAAAATTATGCACCTTCTTCGCAGCAAAACAGCTCCCGGTTGGATGGGAGTTTACTGGGTTGGGTTGGGTGGAAAAAAGGACACATGAATGATGGAATATGTTGTTGTGAACGATGGAGCATGTATTGTTTACTTGATCTGCTGAACGGAGCGAGCAACTGTTTGTCCTCCGATATCCATGCATGAATTTTTTATCAAGGAAATATAAACTTTGAGCAACACACCAATAATGGTGAGACATTTTATTTTTGTTACCTCAATGTTTGAGAAATCAATTAAACAATTGAAGTACCGAACTTTTCTAACTTCACAAACGAGACTCGAGATCGAGTATATAATCTTTTAATTACGGAAACTGTTTAATGTAAATGCGTAAATTAAAAAAAACGTTATCCGTTCACCTGGTTGTTTAGCCAGCGTAGGTAATTTCCCATCGGAAACATTTCCACTACCGTAATTTTGTTTACTCGTTTCATTATTCTATCCCATAGCCTGACTAAGAAAAAGTTCCCATAGTAGCACGTTGGAATTTAAAACGCAAGCACATTTACCAACTACTAAATGAGAAGGAACTTCACGCCGCCGGCATGCTAACGTTGCGCGGATCTTCATAAAATTCTACGCATTCCATGGTATGGAACACAGATGAACTTTCTGCTAGGCGTTTTGCAATCATCGCTGCTATTCATTGCAGCATACCATTATGCGAGCAGTTATAAAGTTGCATCAGGTTTGTTGATGCAATTTTATAAAACGGGAGGTTAAAGGGGCCAAAAGTTGTTATGTTATTAACATCTTTCGAAAGGTGGAAATTACCATCAACCGGTTCGATGTGTTATAGAGGAAGTTTGATAAGAAAATCGTTTCCTTGCGAAGAATAAATTAAATTGTAAGAAGATCACAAGAATTCATTCCGTAAACAATGGCTTTTATCATAGCGATTTTGTGTTCATTTATGTGGGAATTAATTTTAAAAAAGAAAATGGAAAGAAAGGAATGTGGAAAATCACAAATATGATCCATTTATATTTTCTTATTTATATTTTAAATCATATTAAATCCATATAAAAAGCTAGACCATAAATTATAATAAATCCGCAAAAAAAAAACTAAACTAGAAGAAGATTTGTGATAATATAGCTATGCTTTGAAAATTGTCTATTTATCGAATCCCAGACATATACAATTAACCGTAGGTAAGTCATAATAAGGGAACATAAAACATAAGGGACATCAATTTGAGTTCCAATATAGTCGTGCAAAATTTGTGCTTTAAGTCCTAAAAAGAGTCTTGGAAATCCTTACCACACATTTCATTACCAAAGCTCTGTGATGTATTTAAATTTGAGAAAAAAAGCGATAACGAGTACGACAGA
This sequence comes from Anopheles culicifacies, assembly GCA_000473375.1. Classification (NCBI taxonomy): domain Eukaryota; kingdom Metazoa; phylum Arthropoda; class Insecta; order Diptera; family Culicidae; genus Anopheles; species Anopheles culicifacies. The sequence continues at coordinate 15,641 of AXCM01004582.1, read as the reverse complement.
TTAACGATCTGTACTCCAAAAAATACGTTACAGACTGCGGTGTCCCATATGGGGTGTATGGAAATTCGATACTCCATTATTTAGAGAGGGGCGCACGCCGATAACAAGCAACCGAGCGGCTCCATCTTCTATGTTTTTTTCGAATTGCTTTTAACATCGTTTTACCATAATGGAATACAGGAACCATGAAGCAGTGACAAGGTTGTTGCCCTTCTCCGTTCCATCTCTCGCTTTCTATAGCTCTATTCTTTTTAATCCCATCACACTGTTATGATTGCCTTCTTCTAAGCAAAATAGCACGATTTTGGGGCACACCGACTCCTGACAACACCTGACTCTTCCACACATTCGGTGCTTTGAAATCCAGCCACCGATAGCATCAACGTGTAGCATCGGTGTCTTATAATGAGATTTCCTGTGACGATCCGAAGCGAACAAGGGACCGCTCGCAGTTTATCGCCCATCAATTACGCTCTTTCGAGGTTATCCTTCCTTATCTGCGCACCGGGGTAGCTAGGAACGATATGCGTCTCTTCTTACTTTTGCTCAGCTCAGCTCAGCTTGCTGGGTACGTTTGTCTAGCTTCAGCTTGTTGAAGTGAAATTTTATGAGGCGTATAAAAAACATAACATCAACGGTTTTGATGGTGGTAACCCTAGCATGGTATTCATTCATCCAATTTCCCATTATAAATACCCAACACGATTCTGAAAGATCGATGACACAACTGGTTTTGTGTACAATATAATGAGTAGCTTTCGTTGAAATGCGTATGATTTGCTTCGTATTCGAAAGGAAAGTGATAAACGTTCCATCTAACCACAGACATCATATCACGCACATGCCACATGTGATGCTCGCGTTTTCTACGCCATTCTTCAGCGCACACACCTGCATATATTAACGCGACCACATCTCTAAACCAACGATTTGTGGTATCATAAAGATGACAAGAAGTGAAAAGCATTAACCAGAGCCGCCCGATGCGAATGTGCCGGCAAAGTCCGGTGCTTGTTTTGCAGTGATGGAAAATTATTAACCCGCCCCAGATCTCCCTGCTTTCGCACGGGCCTAATGGAGATCTCTTGCCTTGCTGTGTGCCTCCGGATCAATCGATCTTTCTATTGCTTCGGGAGAGGTTAGGTTTAACCGGTTTTTACTTTGCCGGTGGCCATCAGTTGAAACACCGCCTATTATACACAAGATTGCGTGATTTTGTGCTCCATGACAGGTTTAGCAAACTGGAGGTGTTCCAGACTTAGAAATGAATTCACGCAAAATCGACAATAATGGGTCGAACCGAAGGTTCACCACGTAACAGGCAAAAGGTGAATAAACGATAAACATTTAGCATAAACATATGATTATTAATTCATCCGTTTGGTAGAATGTTTCTCAGGTAAATATCATAGCATATTTGAATACAACGTGAAATACAAAATGACTTTAATGTCTAATAAACATGACATTAAAATCACTAGTATTACCTATTCGTTAAATTCTTGGTGTGTTGACGATTTTATATTACAGAGCTTTCTAGCATGTTTTATTATTTTACTCAGCTACCATATCTCTGTATTTTTGACCAACACTTAATAAAAATAGTTAATATATCTTTCAAAAAATCAAACGCATCGTAGAATTCATTCAAAGGTCTTCTTCTCAAATAAAGCTTCTATTAATTTCCTGGTTCTTTCTTTCAATATTATTGTTTCCGGATCCTCGGCACGTTACGCACACAGCTTGGTTTGTGTACAATCCGCTAAGAAAGGCCAGGCAAAATAAAGCAAACAACAATAAGTTTCACAGTCTACAAAAGGACCTTAGCAAGCCCTCCGGGGAAGGTAAAACAAAAACAACCCAAGCGATATTATCTCATCAGCAGGAAAACGCAGCCAAAGACACTACAAACACGAAGCGCACGGAGTAAAAGGATAAACAAAATAATCAAAAGCCAACGCGCACTCGGGCAAAGGAAGGCGTCAGGCGGGAAAAAATTAGACGGATATATTTCCATAATAAATGCAGCCCAGGCACCCAACACACCGACGTTAAGTGGAATCACAGTGAGAAGACGATTAATATTGCTTCTCTTTTTCGTGTGCCTCTAGTGACGCGAGCTAGGGCCTGTAATTGACTTCTTGTACTGCGCCACTAACTACTAGCCGGAGCGAGAGATTGTTATGCTGCACCAGCACACGCTTACCAATATGCAAACGAACAAAAATGTGAAAGTTCACACTCCGGGCCATATCTTCGACGCATTTTCTTCTCTTAGGGAATTTTCATCTTGAAGGAGTTTTTTTTCCAACAGAAGGAAATTACTGCGTAATACAAACCCGTTGCCCGTAATTGTGAGTTTGAAATTGAATTTTATATTAGATGCTTAAATTGTTCCATTCACGTGTGAGCAGACTGACAAGCATCTGTAGACGACTTTTATGCGCGTGCATAAACACATCTCGATAATACGAGAGAAAATTGCATTCAAGTTTGATCACCTTGCGTCATCGCTACTCGGTTCTGTACATTGACACTAATAATCAGCGACGGTTATGACGGCACTCAGCCACATCACATGCCAGGGGGAGTCAAATAAGTGAAGATATGCTTCGATACCAGCAAGCTTATGCTAGTACCAAAAGCAAAACCATCAAGCTAGACTGCTACTTGTTAGCCAGACTAAACTTACAAGAGAGTAAAAAAGATATCCAATCTCAAATCTTCACTACCAAAAAACCCAATCCAATAAAAAAAGACCAATCCCCCTCCCAAAACAGGAGACAAATAATATGCTTTGATCAATATCCGCAGCAAAAAGATGCGGGACTGCTACACACGTTTGAGCTTTTATACCCAGGCGACTGCACAGGGCAACATCTTTTCGATCGTGCCTGCGGTCGTTTATTTCATTCTGCTATCAATCAAGCGCGACACGAGACACTTTGAATATAGATTACTCAATTTTCGGGATTTCCCCTCCGGTTTCTGCGACGAAGCAATAGAAAAAAAGACGAGTTTGGTGTTGATAATGATGTTGACGACGGTGGCTTACTGATGGATGTTGTAACGTTCAGGGCAAAAACATTGCTTTCGATACATCAAAACATAACTTTGGTGATTTGCTTAATCATTTAGCAAAGATTTATTTTGCTTAAGTTTTGAAATCAGGCAAAAACTGGAAATTGATATTAATGATTGAATCTCTGAAAGAGGTTTTCTTGAGTTTCATAAACTTTGTCTATATATTTACACCATTACCATCTTAACCATGCAATTCGGCCCAGAAATCAACTAAATCCCTTTCAAAAGGTATCAATTTTCCAAGCACGCCCGGGTCCGATTGCTCAAGACTTTGGCGACCGGCCGACAACTTTGGCCGAATGACTAAGCGGTAAGATCGAACCTGACGCAAGGTAGACCAAACCGTATCAACGACCATTTCTAGAAGTGCCAAATTGATGGAAAACAGATGCGCATCCGTTACGATACCGGGCAAACCGATTGAGAGCAATCTAGTTAAGACTTTCTAGGCCATCTAAATAAACCCCTCTTAAAGACGTTCGGGACGTAGTTATTGGCCGCACACAGTAGTGCGCACGGCAAAGAGACGAATCGACCCAATTTCGGATGCTTTTATTTTCGGAGAACAAGAACGGGTCGCTGGTTAGCCGGAAATGGATGAAGCGTAGTTTACGGTCCGAAACCAATTCCTGATACACTCTCTCTTATTAGCAAGATCCAGGTTGGGGGCATTTTCTAAGAACAGGAAAAGTCTTAAGTCAAAACGTTTCTTGTGAAAACCATGGACCAACGAGGACATGGCTTGAGTGGAAAAATGGCTCCATTAGATTCATTCAAGGAAAGACGTGGAGCGTGTTAGAGACCGATGAAGGAATACCTCTCAATTGTTACCCAATCGCTGTAATGGTTACATAAACTGTGAAGATCTTTTCCAAAAAAGCGACACAACAAATAGTCGATATACATCGACTGTATCAGACTCTATAATTTATCTTTCTGTCGCAAAGGAGCTTAGATTTCCTCACAGTTCGAATGTGATTTCTACAATTTATGCGTCTTTGTCACAGCGAGCACGTGTGATTCGGTCGATGATAAATGATAAGATGCGCATAGACACTGAAACGAATTTGTTTCCAGTCTCACCACATAAACATTTGAAATCAAATTTGTATGGGAAATAAAATGAGAAAAGTTCTTTGTTCGAAAAACCGCGATGGAGTACGCAATAAGCGGAGAAAATTAAATTTCATTCAGACACGAAAAATGAAATATACGCGAATCGACACATCGCTAGTATAAAGCAACTTTGGAATTAAATTGACGAACTCCACACATCATTGTTATGCGGTTTTCTGATGTAAAATGTCAATAGAATGGGTACAGCACGAGTCTTACAGATTTTCCTTACGTTCCAGCCTGAACATACGCACGGTACCAGCACGATTGTAATCGATCTCCGCAGGGAATCGTACCACATCAACCACAATATCCTTCCGCGATGAAGCGCAAAGTTATGACAAGACAAGTAACAAAAAAATATCAACCATCCTTATTCCGCTGTTTTCCCGAAACATTCCACACAATTCACGGTGTGTACTGTGCGAGAAATGATTCTCATTTGCATGATATATTCCCCAGCAGCAACCGGATGGGGAGCAATATGCATTTGATTGTTGGAGATGTCCCGGGAGGAACCGCGCACCAATGATGACAATCACGAACGAACAGCACACTTCTTTCCAGCGGTACAATAGTAAAGGTACGGCGTTTTACCCACATCAAAGCATCCGCGGAACCAGGTTCAGGATGCACACAAGGACTTGGAGTATGTATGCCGCGTGTTCTGCATAACTCCCGCAGGACGCTCGTCGGAAGAAGCAAATTTCATTCCTGATGATGGAATTCCTTCCTCTCATACCTGGTGTGTCAACGATCGATGTTCAAACTGCTTTACTTAGTGGTTGCAACGGGGGCGTGATGGGTGGATGTGGTTCGGCGCGAGACAAATGATGGAAATCAGGTTTGACACATGAGTTGTGGACATGTGGTGTGACAGCAGGGTAAAATCATTAGACGCGTAAATTGAACATAACCAGATGTTTTGACCTACCGTCACACCTGGGTGACTTGATATCGTTCATGTTCGGAGTGAAAGCGCGTGTGACGTCTTGTATCATCGGTTAGTTTACTAAATTTAATGAAAAATTACACATGGACAGGTGCTTTGGAAATATTAATCAATTGGAGACTGATTGAGTGCTTGAGCGACACTGATATGGACACTGCGTTGCTTATATTGAGGTGGAGATTATACATCTAAGCAATGGACAGAATTAGAAAATGTTACTAGTTTTATTTCAAAGCTACGAACGACGTATACATTTTCCTTCCAAAAAGGCTCCTTGGAGTATGCACTAATACCCGAGAAAACCCATATAAAGCATAAGACTGCAGCAATACTCATATGTACCGTGAGCACCAAAAAGGCTCCAAGAGGTTTCGTTTATTGAAAGACGTCTTCTTTCTTTACTCCCCTTTTTCCCTCTACACTTCCCTAAACGTTCACAACTAGCAGCTTCTTCTAGAGCATCAACCAATTGCTTGCTAGAACGAAAAAAACTCACCAATGTGCATGAAGAGTTATTTCTTGCGACGACCGTGTCTCAAGAGGTCTCCAAAGAAAGAGAACGAGCAAAGTGAAAATTTTTGCCCTTATGCATATTTTCCTTCCGCTTCATTCCCTGCCCTCCTCTGCGCCATGTGTATGTGAGCCGTGGATGAGTTTTTATTTCAGGAACCTTTTTCCCAGAAAACAGAACGCTGCAGTCGTCGACGGTTAAGCGTAGGTATAAAGGTTTTTCCCATATCACCGCATCTCGCAGGCGTTGTTTGACGGTGGCACATAAAATAACGTCAACCAGCGGCGGTGTAGCCCGGGTAGACACATTCGGCAGTGTAAAAGCATGAAAGGAAGCAACAACTACCGACGACCAACCAACAGCGCGGCAGCATAATGGCGGTACACGACGCTGCCTCAAGCATCGTATGCAGGAAATGCTGTATTTTCGGCTGAAGCCATGAGATGATGCTATATTCCAGAGCAGTTTCGAAGCGGAGGAATAAGCGACCGACCTTACCGGCCGGGGTGGGGGTTCAAGTTATGATGGGTAGAAGTGAACATGTTGACACCACATGGGACATTTCTTTTCTCCTTCTTTGCTCATGTTTTTATTTTTTCTACCGCCACTCAACGCAACACACGCTAAGCGAGGCGGGCGTGAAACAGTCACCGACCGAATGTGAATCGAACGCGTCGAGGTCGAATCAGCGAAATATGCATACAACGGTTTTGGACCACACATGTACGAAGGGTGAAGATGTATGCTTATTCCAGCTGCTCATTTTTAGCTTATTTCTTTTTCAAAAAGCGGATAGTGTCGTCATCCTCTAAAAGCATTTAACCGGCAGAGCAGCAAACGTATTAAAATCGAAGCTAGAACGAAAAAAGGTTCTCGGTTTTGTTTTCGTGTGTTTTCTTTGCTCGGCAATGTTGCTTGCGTGCATGTGTGAGTGTCGCTGAGGGCTGATGCACAAGCTATAAACAAAGAAAACCCGAACAATAAACCAATAAAGGCTGCATACAGGCCTGGCTTCATTGACTTGATAACACCGCGTCGTTCGAAAAGGACGAGCTTCATTTGGAACCGAAATGCTTTGGAAGATTTTTATGAGACCTCCAAAACCCTGACCGGCAATTCAGAATGAGCGTTCCAAATGTAAAAAAGAAGAAAAACATGCAAGGGATATTGTTTCACCTCTCGCTTTGAGTGGGTATGCATTTTAAACCAGTTCACATATGGCACAGCATGTGTGTGATAGTTGAAAGTGATGGCTTGTTCGAAGGCTAAAATAAAATAAATATTTAAAATATTTTAATCAATTAGCAGAATGCCTAAACCTCCCATGCGTAGACGGATCAATCAACGTGCAAAGAACGGTGTGCACGAGTTCTGTTCTCGTTCATAAATGAGCCAATCCCTTCCATTGGAAACGGTGCTCTACCCGTTGGGCACGTGATATGAATTTGATTGCGGGTTATTATCTTTCGTCGACGTTTCTACTTGTGGTTTTTGATTTCAAGACCATTTCGTCGGACGATTGGTAAAATTTATTTGAAACAAAGATTAGCCTTTCTTCCAGGAATAGAGGCAAGGTTGAAATGCAGCTCAGCTATTATGAGGGATCTAGAGAGAAGTGTATAAAAATGAACTGCAACCTTGGAGTAGCTAATGTTAATTATTTTTTAACTTTTAATTTCGTTAATTATATATTTGGGTCGAGAGATTTAAATGTTTCTTTTTACGAGTTTTAATTTTTTTTTTTATTTATATTATTGACTGTTGAATTTAGGATTTTCAGGCAACAAAATCAAATCTTGGAACCAAACTTGTAATCAGAACTTCAAAAAAAGTACTAAAAACAATATTGACTGTATTGAGTGTCGTGCCAAGCTTATCTAATTATAATTAACAAAATCGTTTGTACAGGGTAAAAGAATACTTCACGTTTTAGGTCGCATGCAAGAAATTCGCCTTAAAGACAGAACTCAAAATGACAGATTTATCTTCAGCCATTACGAGATGTACCTCTGTAATTTGCCTGGTTTTATCCGACATCGTTAAAAAAGGGTAAATAAAACTTTTCCCTCCTTCGGTTTTCGCCAGTAGCGAAACTGAAAAGACATTATGATGACTTCATCATTTCAAGGGCGAGTTTGCACAAAGTAAGAACGTCAACATAAACTTTTATTTAGCAGCAATGCTGAAGTTCTGGCAACTTCCCGAAAACAAGCTACGAAAAAATGGTGAATAGCGCACAAGAAATGGCAACAGTTAAAAACAACAATCTTTCCAATTATCTCAACACGTTAATTCATCTTTTCGAAATAGCAAAATTAAGCTACGCTCAACACTGCGAACGTTGTGATTTGTAAATGCTTTGATAAAAAGCTGTAATAAAAACAAAAAAGTCTCATAATAATAACCTTTCCTGTCGTTTGCCGGCAGCCTTATTCGGAGCGTGCGTCTTGTCCTGGTTCCTGGAGTTCTCGGTATAGTCTATAAGCACAACTGTGGTGTGAAAATTATACTAATCTCATCTTCCGCACAAAACTTTGCCCGGCGACTCATCACAACTACCGGGCAGGCAGGTTTAGATGGTACCATCTCCACATACACATCCCATTAGCCAAAGTTTTGGGCATTTATACTGCGCGGTGCGCTTACAGCAAGACCACACCGAGCAGCAGTGGCGTGTTGTTTCTTCCGAAAAAGTAATTTGTAACGATGTCAGAAATGTGTTTATGTGCTCGTCGCATTCTTATCAAGCGGCCAGAAAACAGGGAGCAACAGAATTTCCCTTTGCACGGCAGGTTACGGTACGAAGCAGACAGTCGTGCTTAATGTAAATGGATGATCATTTCCACTTCACGTGCTGGAATGATAAATGTAAACTCATTTGCCTTTTTTTTTCTTCCCCTGTATTAGTGTGTAATAAATTCTGCTAACTGCAAGCAAGATTTCACGCACGGAACTTGATTTTATTATCCTTAAATTATGATGACGATTAATGACGCATTTGAAACTCTCCAGCATTGTCAGCGAAGCGTGTTAAAACACAAAAACAAAACAGAAGCAAAAGGATTTCTACATCCATCTACATTTCAACAACATTCATCACGGAGAAGAAAAACGTGTTTTGGAGCACATAAAGAAGTAAAAAAATATGTAACTTCTTATTTCTGTTAAAGCCCACGCTATCACACAAATTGCAATGTCTTCATTATGGCCGTATGTTGCTCCGAAACAACCAGGCGTTCCTTCTACTCCCCAGTGTGTCCACCATTTTTTTTCTCACGGGTTGCCATTATTTCCCACGCCTTTCAAACATTACATTACCGCGTTTGCGAGTTCCGGTGCGCTCGCTGGGAGTGTGTCGCGTGACAGTAAACCTTCTCCATGTGACAGTACAAGCACGAAAGTGCGGCGTTGGCGGGAACGGTTAGCCTGTTTGCGCACCGGGAGTGCATTATCAAATTTATCTACGCCGCACGACGAACACGAGCAAATATTTGGCCCCGGTGGTTGTTTGCACGCGTGAGCGCGTACAAGTATCAAACGGCGTACAGACCCCTCGATGATAATTTGATGATATACACGTCACGGGTGAAGGGCTGAACCGTGTACAGGTGTGAAGATGGCGGCCCTTCACACTGGATGTCGCGTGCCATGAGCAAACGAGCAGAGGTGTCAAAGTAAACAGCAAAAAGTCGCTTTAACAAAAGTAAAACATTACCAAGCGAGACAAAAGCGTAGGAAGGACGATGTATAAATAGCTAAATGGCGCAAAAAGTGAGCCACAGGCAAACACTAATGTGGAAGAAATTCCATGAGGATTTCTGGAGCAAAAAGTTCTACCATTTCGTTTTAGATATCCCAACCATAACAAAAAACAAAAACGTGTTAATGAAGCACGCAAATAGATAAACAACATAAGTGAAAAAACAAACAACAGAACCGGAGAGCCCTCCGAATTACCCTTAGTGGACTGAAACAAGCAGCGCAACGCATCACTTAGCCTACAACCATGTTTTGTTTGGTAATTGGATACCGTAGGACAACGAAAATGAAACGTAACAAAAAAGCCTTCATGCATTACCGTACCTATCATTACCTTCTACCTTAGGCTTAGACCACCCGTAAGGAGAACCCTATAAACGATAGCTAACGGTGGCATCGCCCACAGCGGTCATTCTAGGCTAATCGTGCCCAATCATTGCCGATCGATCGTACTTTATTGACGGTACCGATAGGGTGTTTGCTATGGCAGGGGCAGGAGCCGACTGCTAATGATTATTGAAATCGAAACGCTCAATTATTCGTACCTCTTTAGCTACGTTTGTGGTTTTTGCCACTCGGTTGTGGAATAATAGAACATGCTTCACGCAAATAATAGACATCTTCATTATTTGAACGGAACACCATCCGAGGAAGTAAGTAGGCAAACAAGTGTGAGAGTATAAAACAAGAAAAGATTTATGATACAGGAGCAATTTACGATTCTCTCCTGTGTGGTATCTTATTCAAAAACTTTTGTATCTTTCAGATTCTGAAACACATTCAATCTGGAATATTGGAATCAAAAATTAAATCTTAAAGATTTTGTAAGAGTTACTCATACGCAGAAATATTCTGTTACGGTAAAAATCCTGTCTTAGAAGGCAGAAATGGCAGGCCAAGACCTCTTGAGGTTATAGATCCAGGGAAGAACTAAATCTTCTACACCGGATTTCAAATCCTATCCTAAATGGTTTTCTGAAATGAGGTCTGACTATCGAACTTTGTGATATCAATAAGTCTAGAAAGCCAATGAAGTTGAGATGAAGAAGAATTAAAGCTTGATGAATCCTGCTCAAGGTAGAAATTCGCATTCGTTAGTTAAAACATTTTAAAAAGATAACACACCACAAGAGTGTTGGAGAAACCCTCAAAAGGAGTACCTTAAATTGTTGAGTAAATAACTTGCTCAAACAAGTGGACAACTTACAAGGAACGTGTAACTACAAAATGCTAGCAAAATGTGTACAACAGCATCTACCTTGAGAGGGAGGCTTTTTGCTTCCCAACATTTTACTCTGTCGCTGACAGTAAAGTGATGATGATAAGACTAACTTTTTTCAAGTATTCAAGATCTGTTTACCTTGATACAAACCTCACCGATACCGGCTGCTAAAGGAATGTAACTGCATCATGCTTGCACCGGATGTAAATTAAAAGCGCTAAAGTGAACTTCATAGTTCTTCTCTTACTTTTAACCCTGAGTTGTTTGTGTTTTGAACAAGTGCCAAGAAAAAGGTTCAACAGTTTAATGGGTGTGCTGGTATAGAACATTTAAGCACAAGACCAGTACATTAACGTCCGTTTATGATATTTGCTGTTATCACTTGCAGAATTCATGTATTTGAATATTTTGGAACATGGTTTGAATTTTTTTCGGCATCTCGTCACAAAGTCTCTATTAAGATAATTTGTGCGAAATCTTACTTTCGCTACAAATCTGAAAAAGTTAATGTTTCTAAAATCATGAGGTTAGAAAAATAAACCATCATAAAACTATACCAATATGAAGCGAAGGATATTGTATGATATTAAGTTGTACCATCAAAATTGAATGAAATCTCCCTAGCAACAACGTTTAGATACACTGCAATGTCATGTGATGAAACAGCGCTGGTGTTGCACAATGTCGTGATCAAAGGTTTATACTTTCCCTTCACATAGTGTGACATTCGATAAGAATAAAATGGCACATGGAACTAGATCAACTCCGTAAGCAAACGCCAAAGCAGGAGCGTTAGTGCCGGGTTTCGGATGAAATTGCTGTCTAGCATCCAATCGTTTATAATCAGCCATGTTTTATTGCGCATTTCTTGTTGATGGCCCTTCACGTGGATCGGATAGTTCTGTAGCGTCGTCTCACTATTTCGTACGGCGAACGACAAAAAAAAATACACCGTTCTAATTATAGGTTCCCCGATCGATGATGCAAAATCTGCATGATACAAAAAAAAAGAACGAAACAGAATAAATAAGACAAAATAGCACCGTGTAAGGGTATTTGGGTTGGTTGCGAGCGAGCGTGCTCGAGGATTTACCATAACAAACCCCTTCTGAAGGATGGCATGGCAGCGAATCGATGTTATGCTTGCATCACTATGAATGGTCCATCAACTTTGGTGCTGATGTTTACAAAGATTCATCAAAATAGAGGTAATGCACAAAACGTGCTAGGGTAGCATATAGTCAAACGATCGTCCTGCACATGTGATCTGCTTGTTTCATGTTTATTTTTGGTGCAACAACAGTGTTTAGATTGTTTTTAGCGTTGCATTTTAGGGAACGATGTAGACCCCTCACAAAAAAAAACTTTGTCCACTGATGCTCTTTTTATCTCCACTTACTTTGATCATCAGTAAGTTTAAGCGGCAATCGTCCAATACAGGCAAACAAGATCAAGCCAACCGGGTACCGGACGAAGTGAAGCTGCTCAATTAACACCATGTTAAGTGGATGGTCTGGTTCAGTTCATCAACGCCGCGGGCCATAATTCGATTTTACGACTGAAGTACTTCCGCCGTCCGGAATGGTCAGGCACCACAAAACCGGCCTCGTAATCCTTTTCTCCCCCCGGCGTTTGGAGCACTGCTAGACAGTGACGCTTCTTTTTTGTTTGTGTGTTTGTTTAATGGTCAGTGTAATACAATTTTCTCGAGCACTCGGTTTTATACCGTGGTGGCGCCTTTCTTCTTTCATTTGACCAACAGTTTTCCTTCGCTTTTTCTTTGATATAATACTGTCCACTGGTTTTCGCATGGGAGCCCCCTTTCTCAACCAGCAAACAGCATCTTCTTACGTTCGTGGTAGAAAAACACACGTCACATAAAGACAACGAAAAAATAAAGCAAACGTTTACTAACTCGTAGCGATCGGTGAATCGCAACCGATGTGTTTATTTATTTTTATCCTCTCTCTCTCGATTTGCGATTCTAGCGCCGATGTATACTGGTGAAACAGCTCGCTCAGCTGCTACCCTCAAGGTTTGCTGGCCTGTACCCCCACTGTCACTTGTCGTACACCCCCACGTGAAAATACACAAACCGAAATGAGTGTGAGCTGAGGAAAAGAGACACCAAATAAATATACCAATGTTGCTAGAGTACGGACATCTTTGCACTGAGGGTGGCGGGACCGTGAGGATACGAAAACTCAAGAAAACCCAATGAAGATAGCACATGTAGTTTGCAATTCTTCTTGCCAGCTGAAAGGTGTCTTGGGAGATAGAAAAGACGACAGAAATTTAAGAATTCTGTCCGTTAAAACATGTGTTTCCTATCATAGATCCACCATCTATAGGCGGGAAAACCGATGTACCAGTTAATATGAGTACCAACGGCCCAAAATTTACGAATCCAGCGTTAGAAGTTGAGATATTTTGCTGTTATTTTTATTCTCCACCATCCAGAGCATCAAGTTGCGTCAGAGAGTACAAAGAAACCTTCATTTGCACGTGTGCAGCCAGGTTGTGTACTTCCAATTATGGAACATTAAGAATACAAAACTGCTCGTCAACGGGGTGGTATTTACTTGCCATGAAAACAAGGCTCACTTGCAAATTGATTGAATCCCAACAGTAGCAAATGCGATCAAAGCCGATTCGAATAATCTAATAATAGACCACCCATCATCATCATCCTCACCATCGAGGCTCTCGCTTCTCGGTTGATTTGTTTGCCAACGGGATGCTAGCCTTTGTTGTGCATGCAAGCAGGGCCCCCAGAGGTTGTGGGTCAAGCAATGGGGAAAATTGAACCATTTCGATTAAACCATCCATCATCTTCAACGCTGATCGGTCAGAAGGGTTCCACCGGTACACCCTGTGGACGACGTGTACTCGCCGTTCGCCCCCAGCGTGATCAGTTTTACGCAATTCCTCCATCCGCCGCAGAGGAAACACAACGCGCCTGTTTCAAGTAGCGATGGATTTCGACGGAACCTGTGACATGCCATCGACAGCTCGACGCGATAAATTTGACAGCTGACAAAAAGGGTGCGAACGGGGTTTATCGAAAAGTTGTCGAGAATACTTAATCCCCTCGAGTACGTCCAGGCAGCAAAGAGGGGGGAGTGAACAAAAAAAGATTCCATCCGAATCGAAGCAGTGTGCGGCATCTTGCAATGGTAATGAAAATGGGCAAGAAGATATTAAACTCCATCAATTTCCGATTCAATGTGTACACGCGTGTGTGTTTCCACGGGAAGGGAAATGGATTTTTCTACGTTTATGGCTTTTGTGCATTTCGTTGGAGAATTCGATTTCGTCTTTCAATTCAAATTTCGAACATATGGTAGCATATGTGTGGGACAAATCAGATTTGTTTCTTTGTTTCCCATAATTCCTTGGATCTCTTCCCGCCAAAGCTGTTTGTTTGTGTGCTAGCACCATGTGTAACCACTCACAGCCATGCTTACGATCAAATGATCGTACAAAAGCAAGCAACCAAGCGTTTGTGCTGAGGCGAAAATATTCCAATCGGCAATGTTTATCGTTTTGGTTCTCTTTTTTGCTACTTTTGCTCCCTGTTATGATTTATCGATTACAAACATAAGGAAGCTGCATGCTGCTTGATGTTGTTGGTAAAGGCACGCACCAATGATTGTGCTGCACGATGCCAGGAAGTATTTGGAAACCTTAGCTCACTCTCTCAGCCGGAAGGGTACAACCATTTGGATTTGATTTACATCTTCTGTTGGAACGCTTTGAGCTGTCGCAAACTGATCATCACCTCAGAACATCAAGGGGGTAGCAAGTTGGAGGTATTATTAATGCATCGCTGTATTGCTAACAGGTTTGCTCTCTTTACAAACCACCCCAAGAACTCCACCCCAGTGGGGGTACATGAGTCAAGGTTTGGATTGCAGAATGAAAGGCAGCGAAAAAAATTGCCTTAAAGGATTTTCCTCGTGCTACATCACTCAAGGACAGTTGAGCGACAGGCGCCAAGTGATTCCATGTGGGAAGGTGTTTTGCAAGTTCCTTTGTGATACATGTACTATCGATTTTTTGAATTCCTTCCCATATCCTCGGGCGTACGCAGTGTTGCAACGCGTGCTTCTCCACCAAACATACACACACACTCTTCAGGATGGTCGAGAGGTTATTTCGAGAGAAAATTCCAGCATGGATGACTTTCGTTTGCTCAAGCAAACCTCCAGTGTCGCCTACTCTGGAAGCCCCTGTACCGCCGTTGCGGATGATCCAGCCGAGAATTTTCTTCCTTCCACGGTTTATGAGTTGCCCAGCACTCTGGGCAAGCAGCAGCTCTTGATGCACGAAACACGCGGAACATACTATATCTCGGGTGCACTTTTGCGCCCTCGCTTCTTTGTTTTCCAGAACTGGTGGGAAAAGGGGACGCAATTTCCCGAGTATACTCCACAAACACATACAAAAAAGCACGTGTGTATCTGTGTTTTTCATTCCATTTTCCATGCCTCGCAACTGACCGGAACGTGTCGGTGTGTGCACGAGGTACACCACATATATTGAGAACACCCTCACCGTCTGAACGCTCAGACGTATGAAAGTGAAAAACTGAAGAACACCAGGGTGACGCGCGTGGCAGCTTCCACGGAAGACACTGTGGCAGCTGAAACAGCACCATCTTCCCATACATTATTCATCGCCGTGCGTCAGCAGCCGAAGAAGGAGCGCACGAGCGCAGCACACGGTGGAGAAAAACTGTTTCAGTTTCGCGAGAATAGCACCCAAGAACACACCGTGAATCAGTCGGGTGGCGGTCGTTTCGCAGCACGAAAAATGGCCTGGTGTGAGCGAACGTTTTTCTAAAAGATGGTGTGCCAGGAACGAGGAAGACTGTAACATTGAGAGATATCGGTGCGCTACCGGTAAGCGGATGGCGGAACCGCGGTGATCCGCGGTAAGGTGCGATTTTAAGAGCATTGGAAAATGAGGCAAATGGAAAAAAGGAATGGAGTTTA
>KI423767.1:0-12971 GCA_000473375.1 Anopheles culicifacies | reverse complement strand
AAGAACGAAAGAGAGAAGAAAAAAAAAACATAAATAAAATTGTTATACACATGTTATAATAATGGAAGAGTAAGTCATTACTACATGACACGACAGTTCCGTACAGTTTTGATTCAGCAAGTATCAGCAAGTAAAACAAAACCAATCTCGCAAACATAAACGATCGGGAAAGAGAGAAACAATAAATAACACTGTTGAATGGTCAGACATTTTAAAACGACGCCCACTTCTAATTATTCCATTTTTTTCTGGTTTTAGCCCCCCGTAACCCACACTGTACTGGAGCTCTCACAACGGTCACCGCAAGTGCAGAATTAGTTTGCAGCAAATAGTAGGAAACTGTGTAAACGACTTAGCACTAAATTGTAACAATACACAACTGAGCTTACAATCCGTCAGAGAGGAAAGAGAATAAAAAATAAAAAGAAAAACAAAAAAAAAGTTCGAGATTTGCAGATAAATAGACAAGTATCCTTGAGGAGGCAGAACATTGGCAGAAAGGTTAGTAATAACCAGGACATTCGGTATGTTGTCGAACAATGAGGTTAAGAGGCATCGTTTAGCAAAACAATCCATGCTCAGAAGCAAACAAATAGACGTCGTTGTTACTTGTGCGAAGCTTACGAATAAAGCGTACGGAATACTGAAAAAGTCCTACAACCAATATGACTTTCAGCAAGGAAAGTCGAAAAATACCTACACTATCAATAGGCAATCACACAACTCCTTTATTAAGGCTTGCAAAAACACAAGCACACACAACAATCGTTATTACACATAGTATAAAGCGAATGCAATGTAATAAAAAGTCGCACACACTCCTTAAAATAGTGTCCTGTTGTAGCCGCGGATAAGATGCTAACAACAACAATGAAAAAAAAAAACAAATGAAAGCAACAAAAAAACATACACACAAAACCCGCAGTAATTGTTTAGCCGTTGAACACATTCAAGAGTAACTGACATAAATCCGGATGGTTATATTAGTACGTTAATTAGCAATTGTGTAATCATTACTGGATGGGGGCGTGTTGCTGCTTGCGACGTTCCAACGCAAACCCAGGCAAACAACAAACGAAACACACCTTTTGCACACAAAAACACACAAAACAAGGTGTACAGTTGAATTGAAACCTAATTGAAGCTATATTATTATTAAGTAGTTGCTAAATAATTGCCATCACTTGTGTGCAGAACATGCAAAAACGAACGGACCCTGGGCAGGGCAGAGTATATTCAATAAATAAGTTTTGGACTGGCATGTAGTAGGTGGCACGATACCATGACCGCCAAATCAAAAAAACAATCAAAGGAAGGAAGGCAAAGAAATGCATGCATGCATGTAACAACTAGCACAGAAACAATGAAAGAATCGAACGGAAAGTATAGTTCATAACATAATAATTATAAAACAAGTAATAATTATATTGCGTATAATAACTGTAGGAAGCATAGAACAATGCCGAAAGGAACAAAACAAAAGAAAAAATGGAAAGAAACACACACACACACCCCCACACATGAAGATCCAAGTTGTTTATCTTAATACTTAGTGCTGTATAAATTGTATAAAAAATGGCGAGAAAAAAATGAAATAAAAAAAAACAAACAAACCCCACTTTAAGTTTCAAACTAGCATTAGCGAATGGAGGTAGAACAATCAATGCGGGACGAAAGCCAAGTAAAAGGACCGGTTTGTTGCGATTTCCGACGTCAATAAATGCATAGTGCGAGGAATGTGACAAACATAGAGCACAGCCACATTATTCCCCGGGCATGTGGCAGTAAAGAGTGTGTTACAAATTGATATGTGAAAAATAAAAGCCCAAAGATGATGAAATGATGATGGAGTTTTCATTGCGTACAAGCTGCTTAAGAGCTGATTATGGGGTTGCTAGTCCTCCGATGAACGGTGAGTAGATGTTTAATAACACGTATCTAACCTCGATTTTGTATATTCTTCATATCACCCCGGATTTCAATATAGTTTTTCAAGAATAAAATATTGAACATGTTATAAAATTACTTCATAACCTTTTACTTTCTAACGTTCTTTTTAAATACCTGAGCTACACTGTAAATTACAACCCTGCATTTGTTCAAGCAGTACATTCGAGCAGCTTTCTGTTTGATGTGCTCGAATGTCAAAGTGTTTCGTGCGCGCGCGGTGAAAAATAAAAAATCACCATAGCAGTTAAACAAAAATGAACGTCGACGATTCACCGCTCGAACACATCCGAACGCAAAAACGGTACGAACTGAAATGGGAACAAAAAACACACCGGAAAAAGGAGCTCGACCGCAACCGGGCCGGTCTGGGTGAGCTGCACCATTCGATCGGTGTGATCGAACACATTTCGGAGCAGGAAATCAAAGGGCTGGCCGGTCGAATCAAGCGCCGCAAGCGTTGCGATCCGTTGGATCTGGTGCGGCTCAGTTACGGGTTTCAGCAAAGCCGGGAAAACATTTCCCACTTCATACGAACTACCGGTGCGATAAATGTGATCGTGAAGGAACTTACCGGGCACGATTACAATCTGCAGCTGCTCGCTGCCGAATGTCTGTGCAATCTGTCGCTGGGTGATGATGTGTGCTGTGAGAAGATAGCCAACTTTGCCGGCACGTACCTGATTGCGCTGGCGGAAAACCCAAACTGTAGACCGCTGCAGCAGACGTGCTTTTGGACGTTGCAGAATATCGTTGGATCTAGCCCGAAGGGTAGCAAGTTGCTGTTCACACAAGGGCTGGTGGTAGTGTTGGTCCGTTTGCTGTCAACCGTTACGGATCAGGAAGCTGCGGATGATATCATCTTAACGATAGAATTAGCTCTTAATTACGAACAGGAGTAAGTACGATGCTTTCCCAATGAACGGTTTGTAGTGATTCCTAATGGTTCCATTGCTTTTCCATCCACAGTATTGAACAGAATACAATCTCACAGATAGTGCAATGTTTCGCGGGAAAAGAACTACATCCAAGCAGTCTTCGACTGCTGTACAAATGCTACGGCCTGTTGCACAACGACCTACTGCTACACAGTCCATTTACCAACATTATCCGGCAATGTTTGGACTACCTGTCAAGCATTATGGACCGGCATCTACCAACCTGTGCTGCTTCGATTCTTCTATCCATACGCATACTTGCCCTGCACGTTGTGGCAAATGATAACTGCATTGAGGAAGTTCTTCAGTACCAGCTACACAAACGTACGTTAAAATTCTCAACGCTTTTCAACAATTGCGCTAAGGAAGATATGCTCCCGGTTTGCAAAGAGTTCCTGTGGTTGCTGGGACAGATCCACAGCAAAGGAGAACGTAACGCGGAATTGTTAAGATCGTATCTGTTGTTTGACAACTTTGTGGAACAAATTTCCGTCCCAAAAGCTTTACTCTGATCGATTAGATAAGTTCCTTACCTTAGGGTAGCTAATATTGTTGAAATTACGAAACTGTGAATTAAAATGCGTTTTATTTTGAATTGAAACAATTTATTTATGCTTTTAATTTGCACGTGTACCCTTCTTACAACATCTTGGACATATACGGTCCATCTAGCTCATAGCCTATCTTTCGATAGTAATTCCTCGTACCAACACCGGAAATGACGGCCAGCTTCTTGCTGCCATGTTCCTCCCGCGCTATACGTTCCGCTTCCTCCATCAGCAACATTCCGAATCCTTGGTGCTGGAATTTCGTCGGATCACGTGCATTCACCGGTACTACCGATCCGTACACGTGCAGCTCCCGCACAATCGAACAGTTATCGATCAGCTCTGGCCGGAAGGTATCCGGTGAACACTTGCGCAACCGCAGCAAACCCACCAGAATGTCCTGCTTGGGATCTTCATACGAAAGGAACGTTTCCCAGCCACCGTTCGCTACGTAATCACGGCGAATCAACTCGATCTGATCTGGTCGCACTTTGTTGTGAATTTCCTGGATGCCAACTTCGCGCGTACGTACATCCCTGCAGTCCGTGCCAAGGTCCTTCATGCGTGCCAACGCTAACTCACGAAGGTTTCCATGCTCCACACCGGACGTCACCAGAGGCATCGGAATGTCACGCTGGACACGATACACACGCGTCCAAGGAGGCACCAGGGCTAATATTTTTGCCACCAAATCCACCAGCGTCGAAGGTGGATAACTCTTGTAGCGGCCCGTCTTCCACAACTCATACAAACCCGTCCCACGGATGACGAGCGTAGGATAGATTTTTAATCCATCCGCCCGAAAATCGGGATTTTCGAAAAACTCTATAAACTGCTCAATATCTCGCTCGATGTCCACGTTCGGCAGATCGGGCATCATGTGCGATACCACCTTGAAGCCAGCATCCTTTGACATTTGGAAACTTTCGCACGTTGCCTTCACCGTGTGACCGCGGTTTGTGTCCCGCGCAACATCCTCGTACACCGATTGTACACCAATCTCGAGCCGGGTACATCCATACGACAGCAAGTCGGAAAGGTGCCGCTTCAGACAGTAATCGGGCCGTGTTTCGATCGTAATTCCAATACACTTGGTGTGAGATTTCTCCGAATACTTTACCGCTTCGGCCACACTCGAGCTAGTGTGACCGGACAGAGCGTCGTGCAGGTTGCGGATGAAAAAATCTCGATAATCTTCCGGCAAACACATGAAGGTACCGCCCATCACGATGAATTCCACCTTATCGACCGAGTGTCCCAGTTGCTTCAGCTGCTCCACACGATGGCGCGTTTGCAAGAAGGGATGATACCGTGCACGAATAGCACGCATCGATGTTGGTTCGTATCCGGTGTAACTTTGCGTAGAATACTCGAAATCACTGTCCGGTCCACCGGGACAGTACACGCAGATGTTCCCCGTCATGTTGATATGTGGACATCGGTGCGGTTTGCACATAACAGCAACCACGGCAATCTGTACGTAGAAAAGAACCACCAGGAGTAAAGTATGAGCGTAATATAAAAGATCCAAAACGACTTACACCACTCGCAGTACGAATCGGCTTTGCACGAAGCTTCGGCAATAGGATGGATTTTGACTCGTGTGGAACTGCCGCTATGATGTCGACCAGGCGCGGTGCCGACTCTAGCCCATAATTGGATGAGATGCGCGTTTTCAGCCGGTTCAAATTTACATCCTTGCCTTCGTGGTGTGCTTTCAGCAGTTCCTGAATGATTTCACCAACCACGATCAGCATCCGCTCATCTCGGCTTAATCCAACTCCTGTGACGGTTAGGGAATCTTATGTAGCTGATTTCTTTTGCTTGTTTTACTGTTTTACTTACCTAAAGGCTTCTTTTTCGTCATTTTTATTGGGAAAAATACCGTATTAAATTGCGACGTGCGCGATGTGCGGCAACCGCATGAAAAACAACACGCAGTATTTTGTTTTTATACGAATGTCAATTCAACTGTCACTTTCA
The DNA here is from genome assembly GCA_000473375.1 of Anopheles culicifacies. Taxonomy (NCBI): domain Eukaryota; kingdom Metazoa; phylum Arthropoda; class Insecta; order Diptera; family Culicidae; genus Anopheles; species Anopheles culicifacies. The sequence continues at coordinate 7,555 of KI423767.1, read as the reverse complement.
AATCTGCAGCTCGTGACTATAAACACACATAACATGCATTCAACCCTGCAGCAGCACCTGAACAATTTCAAACTTGTACACGTGTTTCTTCTTCAGAAACGGTTGATGAGTAGAAACGGTCTTTTCGACTTAGCTATTTGGTTCCTTAAAAAAAGAAACACTACACAGTTTGTTGGACTACAGTATCATTGTTACAGATTTATTTATCCAGCAGTATATGTATAGCATCATGTAATATTTTGTACACCACCCCAAAAACAAAAAAAGATCTCTCCACTAGCACGCGCATAACATATCATCCCATTTTGGTTCCAAACAAGTGGCTCAGAGGTAAATAACCGTATCGAACGTGCCGCTGCTTCACATGCTCATGACAAGGGTACCGTTGGCGGTCCACCCGGACCGCTCCAGCCCTAATTAATCCTTTTTGCAATGGTAGCAGGAACAGTTTGTCGCCGACTTGAACGTCAAATTCCGAATGCCGTTAACGCACAGCACACGCACCCGCACATCTTCCGTTTCCATGATGTTGCAGCACTGTCCCACGGACGTGACCGGCTGCGGAGGTTTGTGGCCGACGAGTGCGAACGGGGCCGACGGTACGGCAAACGATTCACAGAACCCACGGCATGCATTGGTGGTAATCGTAAACTCAACACAATCCGGAATGCTTATCTTTCGCGTATTTCCTGCAATATGGTGGACGAAAAAGAACGTTCGTGTAAGTTATCACTCTTCAGTGAGGTGGCAACATTCACTACTCACCCACTTTATGGCATCCCGGCTTCTGCCAAGTTTCCCGAGCCTTCACAAGCATGATCGCACAGAACATCACCGACACGAAGCGAAGCCATGACATTTTTCCAACCTTTGGTCGGCGTACGCTCCACTGACCACTCTAGCTTAAACGTTTACGGTCACGGTAACGTGCAGTACGCTTTTACAGCAGATAACAGCTAACAGCCCGTTGGGCAAAACTGATCTGGCTCTGGTTTACTTTTAGGAACCAGAACTCATCCTCATGCAGTGCACCTTGAGGGACACGAAAGACCTGCAGCACCTGTTGGAGTATATGCAAGCCGCCGAATTGAACACACACTGATGGCTGCTGGAAGTGAATGCGCAACGTTTTATACTCCCTGGGAGATATATCCGTGAATTCCCGTTGCCGTATCATGATCATGCGCAACTGTTAGAGTACGCTGGGGGGGAAAAATAGGTGGATTATATCCGCCAGGAATGAGATTGCGTTGTGCCCAACGGAAAAAACAGCTGAGTGGTTGGTTACAAACTTCTTGCAAATCAGTAATTGCTCGTATACTAAAAATAAGCGCCCAAGTGCAGTTCCATAAACAGTGCGCAGATGAAGCTATAAATGGTCATTTGAATAATGAAACCCATTTACAAAACAAAAGATGTACAAACAGCATAAATTAAACATCTCGATTAACGGAACATTGAACAAATTAATGTCAATGACATTGGGTGAGCTTTGTTTGGAAACAATTCTGGAGAATTTTTACGGGGTTTTCTATTTCCAAATACAACCCAACTGGTCGCTTGCTGTGCTTGGAACTTCCTACCTTCCAAGCTTGACTTTTCAACCTACACGTACGTGCGTGATTCAGCTACTTAAATTTATTATTTACAATTGAGTTGATTCAATCACAGCCACAAGCCGTTCAATTCCAAGTTATCAACTCCACCCAACGGTGCGCCAAAAGCCTCCCAAAGGAGCCGAATTTTGGGGAAGCGAAACGTTCGAAACATTTCTTGCCGGACAAATTCTCCCGAGAGATGACGATGTGTGTTTTTTATTATTTCATCGTCCTAGACAACTGCGCCGAATGTTGTAAGACGACGTACCAACGTAGGGCGGCACAAGTTTTATTATTATCGCGCTTTCACCAATATCGGAGATATCGCCATTCCTCCGGTCAGCTTGGTAAAATTTCAATAATTTTCAAATTGTCCTTCCTCACTTGACTGCCAATCGGATTATGCGGATTTGCATTTTCCCTGCACGCACACTGCATCCAATCCACCAGCAGGACACACTTGTGGGGGCACGACCAACTGTAGAGAGAATCAGCTGTTCTTCTGAAGTGTGTCCCACACGTTGTTTTAATCATCGTCGAAGGAGGAATGAAAAACTGGAAGGGCATTAAGCAAAGCACCACCTACACACGGTCACTGGATGAGTGGCCACTTTGCTCAACTGGTAGGACACGCTCAGTTGTGCGCATGTTCGAAAACAAACGGAGCCTTTGCCCAACGTTATGCATTCGTATAAAAACGCTCCATTTTGAAAGTGAAGCAGTATTGTTCAGTTGAGCGCACCGTGCAACGGAAGTGATGGAAGTGATGCTGTTTTTGAAGGAAATCCTAACCAGTACCTAAATCTGGACCTCGCCTAACCTTTCTCCCCTAAAGAAGTATCCACTTTCTAGCAGCATTACATTAGTGACGAGCGTACTTGTGTGTGGGTGATTGTGTACATGTGAGAAAGTGTGTGATTTTTAGTTGTTTTATTCAAATTTAGTTCACACACACACACACCCTGCACAAGATGGCCGGTGGAGGGCATGGGCGTCTGCTGCTGTCGGCTTTCTGTATGATCCTCACGCTTGGAGGATCATCTTCGGAGCCGGATGCGGAGCTAGCGGATCGACCCAAAACCGCATATCTGGGATGCCACAAGCGTCTGTTCACCTACCGGGTGTCCCAGACGGACAGTAAGGGACGTGAGTGCTGGGATCACGTCAGCGTACTGTCCTGCTGGGGTCGCTGTGACTCGAACGAAATCTCCGACTGGCGCTTCCCGTACAAACGGTCCCACCATCCAGTGTGTGTGCATGCCGGACGGACCAAAGCGGTAGCACTGTTGCGCCATTGCCATCCGGATGCGGATTTAGCGGCACGACAGTATGAGTACATGGAACCGAAATCGTGCAACTGTCAGGTAAGGGATGATACGGGATTCGAAAAGACTCAAGCTATCAGCAACCCTCTTCCATCAGACTTGCTCCAGCACCGATACCAGCTGTGAGGGGCCTAAACAACTCAACACGGAAGCAGTGACAAAGATATTTCAAATCGACGAAGAAGACACAGAACCGGAATATCCGTAAGGTGTACCGATGATCCCCCAAACGCTTTCCTCCCCATTATGGTAGCCATTCAACGTGTAGGTGTGTAAAATTGAGCTTTCCCCAATAGATCGGGGGAACGGAATTTAACTCCACGACACAAAAGAACCGTAACTTGTATTTCAACTAGCGTGACAGAGATTATAATAAATGCGTTATTTTTATGCTAACCATGAGTTCATAATTTATTACTAACTAATTCCAAGTTTAAAACTACAGCAGGTGTACTCTAATTCGTTTGCCGTAACTGCTACATCTCTCCATGTTTGGAGACCACAAACAGATTTACGTACTTAGAACCAATGACGGATTTAACGGTTACTGCGGCGACTCCCGAGTTCTCTACTGGAATGCTGAACACACGTCAGAACAACCTTGGATGTTTATTACTACTTGCGAATGTGCTGGAATTAATTGAGATGTCAAGGTCACCACAAGATCGTCGAAATAATTCCCTCCTTCTCCTTTATTAAGAAGTCAATTTTTGGCTACTGGTGTTGGACCCCCCCTTTAAGCCTCCAAAACGCTAAATTCGCATCATCATATGACTCCAATTGGATATTTTCAGTTCTTATTGAGAACGAAAACCTCTAAGTGTTATGGCCCAACCTGCCTAACGTCTGAGGACACTCACCCATGACAGGCAATGGTCTTCGTGTGATGTGTAAGTGAAGGAGGTCGGGCCAGATGAGTGCCGCAGGAGGTTGAGGAACCATAAAGAATAAAGGACAGATTACACACAGCACCTGACCGCGTTACTCCATTTATACCCAGGCGAAGTATCACAACACTAAGGAAAAACCAGTTGAACAGGAGCTTAACAAACGTAGATCAGAATACCTTTATCCTCGCCAAATAAAAAAATAGATTTCAGAACAAGCTTGGTGCCATTATAACCAAACCACAGCATCCTGACGATTATAATTCTTTATAGCAAGTACAAATAGTTCTGGTAAGCAGTGGCTCTTCTATTGCACTTCCACAAATCATCTTCTTTAAGGACAACACAACCGCAAGACGTCTTCGTTTGCAATTTTTTGACTCCTTGAAATGTATTTCTCCTCAATAGGAGAGACTGTGTGGCGCACGAGGTAATGATACGATTCACACCATACGTCTCAGAGACGTATATGAGTACTAGAATCATTAATCCCAGTTTCAAACGTCACGATAGATGTATTGATTGGAAAAGTTTCCTCAGAATTGAGAATGTTCCGTTGACAGTCAGCATCTTGGCGTGTATTCCAACATCAATTTTGTCCAAGATTATCCTTGACTCAAGACAACAATGTTTGGACGATTTCAAAGTTACCTGTTGTTCCTCCTGCGTTGAGGTCAGGATTTGTAAGCAATGAGGATATGGAGTGGTGTCAGGATCATCTTGGTTTTTGTCTCGTCTATCTTCAACTCTTGGAGCGGTTCGGTAGCCTAGGAGATAGGAGCACCTGTCTTCGAATGGGCAGGACCGAGATTTCGAATCCCACTCGGGCCGTTCTCCTGTACGCTGGGCTGACTATCCTGTTACGGGTATATTCAAGTCACGAAAGCTAGAAATGGCAGGCCAAGACCTCTCGAAGTTGTAAAGCCACAGAAGAAGAATCTTCAACACATGGTTATCCATCCCACGCTGGAACTGCTGGTTCTCATCTGCAACCAAGAAGAGCATTAAACTCAACATGTCTATATCATCAGCCCACGAGTTCGCTTTACGGATATTCCGTTCTTTTCTCCAAAGTTTCGACACACCACATTCGAGACAGTATCGTTTTAAATTTATTCACATACACTCTTTGCTTAACACTTATCTAATCGCCACGAGACAAAATTAAAATGAAAGTTATTAATCGTAATTACAAATCATAAAACATAATCTTGTGTTCTCCGTGTTGTACTTTTGTGGGGAAGGTTAACCGTGCAAGGAGCGAGCTGTGTGTGTTTGTCTATTACAAGAAAAAAAGTCAACTGAAGTCTATTTATGTCCCTCTTTCCTACTGTTTTTTTTCCCCTGTCGAGAGCTTGCGATTTTAATGCCCGGCTAAATAAGTAGTGTTGGAAAGCTATTGCTTCCATTCTTTCACACAGTTGATAAGCGGATTCTATTGGGTGTTGTTGTGTACATTTGGTACATTGGTTCATGCTTCGTCCATATTGCTAACGTCAGCCTAGAATCAGTGGCACACATATATACTACTCGTATCCTAATTTGTCGATGCACACTGCAACATAATGCATGGACGTTCACCAAATGAAAGAACGAAAGTAATAGAAAGAACATAAATGCAAATAAATTCACACGCACACTTCTTCTTCCTAGCCGTCAGAAAAGGGGCGGATGTTTGCTTGGTATCTAAATAGAGAATGTCCTTACATCTGGTATTTTATATTGTTTCGTATCAGTATGAATAATGCGCGATTTTCTCCTCCATGCGGTAGTAACGGTCGGCCGGTTTGTAATACGGTATTTCCACACCCCATTCGCTTCTGTTTGTTTGCCGTGGGTTGAAAATAGCTTCTCTCCCGTTCATTTGCTGTGTGTCTGTGTGTCACGCCTGTTACGACATACTCGGTGGTGTGAAAGTGCGTACTAATTGTAATGTCGCCTGTATCCGCTTCCCTGTCAGTTTTATTCCCCATTGTCGCATCCATTTGTGAGTATCTTGTAAACAGTTGGTCCGCATCAACCGCCGTTTAGCCGCTGCACCGAAGGCGATTAGAGTTAGTTGTTAGTAAGGATACGGATAATTTCCCACGCGTTCCTCTCCACTTCCGGTGATAAGTTCCTACCATCGCCACCATGCTCGTCGCAATCGGATTCGCAGTAGAGTGAGAGAGAAGAAGACCGTCCTCACAATGTTGTTGTTGTTGTTGTTATTATGGTTTGTTGAATGTTCTTGGCGCTTACGGTCGATTCCGCTTAGTTGTGATCGCCATTACGATGGCGGGAACGCGATCTCGAAACCGATCGCGACTGTGAGCGTGAAATCGATCGCTTGGCCGAACGGGAACGGCTTCGTGACGGGCTGCGGGATATATTGCGGCGGGGCGTTTTGCTAACGTCGCGGCTCAGTGACCGATTGTTGGCCACACCGCCACGCTTCGGCGTTGCCTTGGAGCGCGAACGACGATCCCGGGAGCGGGAACGGCTGTAGCTGCGCGAGCGTGTACGCAGCTCACGTGATCGCGACCGCGGGCTGCGCGATCTGTTTGAACGAAGAGTAAAGCAACGCAATTAATCGATCGCATCTTGTGCACTGTGGGTGTATAAGGAAATGTGGTATGAAACGTGCGACAAACTTAATCGAATTGAAAGAAAAAACGCGATGGATATATTAACGGCTTTTGGAGTGTGAGTTTGGTTGGTTTGTTTGTTTGTTTGTTTATCTTACAACTGTAGCATGCGATGTAATAGAGATCGTTGGAGATATCGCGAAAGATCATCTAGTGAATTGTACATCAACATTGGCTTAGTTTTTAATAGAACGTTGGGAGGGCGTCCGAGCCTCCATTCCCACCTGCTAATGGAGAGATAGAACAATGGCTACACAAATCGGGGCAACATCCGCGCAAGGGATTAATTTTACACGACACACTCCATGTTTCACGATTTACGGCCAAATTGTGACGGCATTACACACGCTCATTAGCAACATATTGTGACGGATGGGATTTTAGTGAAACATAAAATCCACGACGGACAGTTCAACAGAGACAGTTCTTTTCCCTGGCTCGGTTTCGATCGTCGTTAACTATTATTCGATAACGGGTGTATAACAATGGAAATTACGGTTTGAAACATGTTAAATTGGAATGGCTTAACTAACGGAAACACTCACGCGATTCACTTGCAGAATTCAAGAAGATGTGCTCTAGAAGCGCTAGTAGATTAACAGTGAAGTCGTAGTAGGCACAGCGTTTTCTTGCAAGCAAAACCATGGCAGAGAAGATACGTTCGATCGCGTTGCCTTCGACGACGAACAGGCTAAACAGAAGACTGGCCCTCTTTTTCTCTCTTTCTCTCTCCCTTTCTTTTGCACTGTGACGCGCCGTGACCACGCTGTCGAAACAACCTATGTGAGTGGAGCTCGGTGTGGACGCGCGCCGTGTTCCCAAACTTTTCTCGTCCGGCCAACGGGACGCTTTCTTTTTATCGATTTCGTTCTCATTTGCAAAATTCTTTGCCTGTTCGTTCTATGTTTGTTTTGGATTTCAATCGATTCCTATCTTGCCGTCGTTGGCGGCTCTAGTAGCTACGATGGATAGCAAGTCGCTTCGTTGCGGAACGGTGCCTGCGTTGGCTTCGCTGTTGCTGTACCGGGTTCGACTACTGTTGAGAGGTGGAAGCAATAAGGATGGTGGAGTTGTTTGTTTTTCTTTTCGAAATGTGTAATTTTGCGGGAAGGACGGGT
>AXCM01004579.1:0-20351 GCA_000473375.1 Anopheles culicifacies | reverse complement strand
CGTTCCGGTGCAGTCATACAACAGCCACGAACGATAGCGGGACCTTCACGGAATTTCAGCGAGCAGTACCGGTTAAGGGATTTGTGCTAAGAATTGTGTGGATGTGTTTGTTTGTTTTTTTTTTTGTGAAAGTAATTAAATATTGTGTTTGTAAAGTGAACGAAAATGCATTAAGTGTCGTTTTAACGAAGTGATTTTACAAACAAAATAATGCGAGCAGTATAAAAACAGCAGGAAAGTGAAGTAGAACTTAAAACAAAAGCAAACAGTGCAGTTTAGTGAAAAACAAAACCGAAACAATAGTGAGGTAAAGTTATAGCTAATTAAAAACGAAATCAGTGAAAATGTAACAATGAAAACAGATAACAGCTAGACAAAACAAACTACACAGTAACTAAAACAAATCATCAGTGCGTAAACGTAGCGCTTAAAGGTGTGGACAGAGATTTGAACGTAAGACAATAAGAACAATCCTTATTCTTAACACGCATACCTAGTGTACTAATTCCTTTGTAATATTTCAGAACTTTTTGATATTTCTATACTATTTTGTAGCTTTTTTGGTAATTGTGCCGCGATTAAATTAAATAATGTTGAGTGAAACGAACATCAAAGAACATAAAACTGGACACAGAAAACAAAACGTGGGTTATGAGTTACGCAAATAACATGAGTTATGAGTGTGTGTTTCATAACAAATGTTTGAAAAGTTCTAGAGCTTGCACAAAGAATATCCACGATAAAAATAAATTACTAAAACTAATACAGTTCATTTTCATACAAAATCTACACAAAAATAAATTAAATAAATCCTTAAAGATACACGTTAATACAGTTGATTGCTTTAGAACCATTTAAAAAAACATAGAAAAAGTTCGGAAATAGAATCGATAATCATAAAAGAATAGTTAATGTTTTTTTTTAAATATTTTTTCAAACAGTTTATGACGATAATCTAAAGCTGTGTTAAGATTTATCAAAGAAAGCAAATTCAATAGAACTTATGTAATCTTAAATCTTATTCTTAAATGAACTTGTTCAACAACAAATCACCGCTACACACTCAAAGCAAAGTTCTTGCAAATATTATGAAAGTACTGTGACAGCAATGTAATCTCTAGATCAGAATGATGATGATGGAAATGGATATCCATTATAATTCTAGTTCATTGGATTCGATTCTTTATTTGCCAGATGTGACTTTATGAATAAGTTACTTAAAAATAATTTTAAAATGAACAAAAACAAAGTTACAGGAGTTGAATATTTATTAACGGAAAATGTAAATAAAAACAGAGTAGAAAACATAGTAACTAAGATAACAAGAACATTGGATCGTTAATATGGCAATCAGTGGAACATTAAGGCGAATTAAATTGTTTAAAAAATGTTTTCTATTTAGCTATCTTTTCAAAATAAACTCAACACTAGTTGAACCATATGGAATCCGTGTATTTATACGGCTTGTTCAATCTTTTTAGCTAATATAGCATACTTTAGCGTAGACATGCAAACATATTTCACACAAACGCTACGCCAACGGAATGTCGAATGTAAAATCCTTTCCAGAATGTAATCTTGTACAAACGTTGGGATCTAAATATCACACATTCTAATCACCATTCCATAAGCCCCGGACACCATCGTGCGCCTGCACCACACACCATTCTGGTCCACCATTTTATTAGTTGCGTCCGAATAATGTGCGCATGAATAGGGCTACTGTCCGGCAGCGGAGTGAAAGAGACAGCCAGGGACAATGGAAAAACGGAACATAGTTTTTCCCAACCGGACACACGAGGACATGCTCTACCCACACACACACACCCTTGTGCTTGTGAGCTAGGACATATAGAGAGGGATGAAACAAGATCCAAAAGGGAAGGGACACAAAAAAGGGACGTCCTTTAACGTTGAAACAACGCACCCTCACTTTTCCCGGATGGCCGATGTTCTCCCACTCAACGGTAAACGAGGCACTCGAAGCCACGGTTTAAGTGGGTTGGCTAGTTATAAGTTTAGGTGTGTGTGTGTATGTATGTTTCGGTAGTCCGTTCCCCCGCCCTCGTTTCCTTCCGGTGGCCAAGCATTCCTTGCAAAATGTGTGAACGATTTCCATCTGACATTCCAGACCGAGAAGTGTTCGAAGGAAAAACTCTACCCAGAAACGGTAGTCCACTGCTGGACGAAGGGTAAAAATGATCGCTTTACGATGCCGATACGAGTGAGGGTTGTTTTTCTTACTGTCCGCCATCTCCCTTCCCCCTGCCCCACCCCGGGATCGGGGCTATCCTTTTTTACTATCAACCAATAGTCCGAGAAAACCCCCCGTTACCCGGTCTCGTGCGGACCTTCGTTATGCATTTATTTTCTAATAAAATTGACTCGTTTTCTTGTTACGAGCCCGGAAGGTTCCCGGAAAAGGGCCCGTACACACAAAAACCCGGGTGCTGCACACCCGCTCCACTCCCTGCACCCTAAAACAACTGGTAAGAAAAAGTGCCCAGTTGCCAACGTAACCACCCACCGTCACCACCACCTTTCAACCCCTTATGACGCGTGAGGCTCCCTTAACGTTAGGGTTGGCGTTAGTGGGAGTTAGCCCACAGCAGAACTAACAGTGGAAGCATCAAACCGTACACGTACGGTACGGTAAGTCCGTAGGTAGTTTTGCAAAACTGGACGATACATAACCCGTCCGCCCCCGGGATGCGGATGTTGTCCCGGAACGTGAAAGTGGAAGTGGAAGGAGAAGGGTTGAAGGAGGTGTGTTTGGTCCTTTTTCCGGACGAACGAGGGTTTTGCGCATTTCTCTCGCATGAAGAAGGGTTTGTTTGGAAAGGACATTCCGGGGCTGGGAAAAAAGGGATTCGGCCCTACACCGTCCGTCGGTGTGTGTGTGTGTGTGTGTATACATTTGTGTGAATGTGTCAATATTTGCCGGTATGAGGTTATAAAATGGGCGTTCAGCCCGACAGGTGGAAGGGAGAAACTCGGAGAAAGAACAACCGGAACGTGTGCGTGCGTGTGTGTGTGTTGGCCGGTGCGGTGCAAAAATGGTCGGCATGTGCTAACAAGATACTGGGAATTTTTGGCCCCTGGACGAAATGGATGAATATTGAGATTGTCTTCAAAACCCCTCTCATGTCTTTTCTTCCCTTTCAACCTTCCTTCGCTCCCCCCCCAAAAAAAAAACGCCCAGGGACTATCTTTTTCCACTTGACCACAGTCTGCCGCAGACTGTGTTCGGTGGTACGCAGTCCATTGGATCAGTGAACTAAAGAAGCAAACGAAAAAAACACACACAAGGGATGAACGGACGCACAAATACGCTAGACGAATGCGGTTGTTATGGAAACAACCTTGCGACCAAAAAAAAAATACCCCGGTGGATTCGATTTTCAAAGTGAACATTTTTCTTGTGCTTGATGTTTTCTTTTTCTTCATCCTTTCGCTTTTCTTTTGCCCGCTTTCAGCAGGCGAAGAAACATGGAAAAACAACACTTTTCTTCTCGCCCACTATGCGCTAAACTTACCCATCCTCCAGTTTGCTAGTGTGGTGGGCTGGGAACGAGGCAAAGGGGGCAGTGGCAAAACAGTTGGAAGGACAACACATATTTTATTTAATAGAAATAAATAGACAAGGGTTCAGCCATGCTTTTACTTTATCGTACGGACATTCTTTTTTATGGCGTTTTATTTCGTTTCCCGGGAAACGGGTCCCCGACGCTACAGTCACTTTGATGGACGCTAGGGATCGTTCCCTAAGGATATGCCCACCCGCCCCCGCGTATACGTGTGTGGAAATGTCCATTTTGTCCTTCCATAAAGGATCGTTGTGACATTTTGCAGATGCTTAAGTATGTAAATTTAATGTGCTAATGAAGTAGTAGTGAAACGGTTCGGAAACGTATGTGTTGAATATATACTTTTTCATTTAAAATAAAAAGATACAGCTTCCTTCCTATTAAAAGCTTTCCATCACGAACCGTCTTGCTCCCTCAACTTTGCATTCTTCCGGTGAGACTAAAAATTTTAAGGTGAATAGATTCAATCAGTTCATAAAATATAATCCACTTTCTACGGGCGCTCTTTAGCTTTTGTGCTTCGAATGTGCGCCCGGTATTAAAATGCAACCGGCTTATGCAAGGCGTACAATGCTTTGGCGTGCACTGCGAAAAACAACAACCGGCACGGAAGCCCCTACCCGCATTACCAATGATGAGCTGCAGTCAGAAGAACCGACCTTTCGCTCATGACTGCCAGCCAACCAACCGAGCAGCTTTTGGCTCTTGTTTCGTACCTATGCAGGCTTCCGTTTCCGGAAGCCATTAGTAGACGGTCCGGTAGTTTTATGCACATCGGGAAAACTTCGGTCTGGTGAATCTTTTTTCATTAAAAAAAACACTGTTTTACATTCATATTCTTTTTTTAATATTTTCTATCTATTGATCCTTTTTTATTTCCACTAACCAAATTTCATTTAATATATTGAAATTATGGCCACATTCCTTCCCATTATTCCAACGCCCGTACACAGCCCCGTTTCAGGTGCATCGAACTCGAAACTTCTCAATTTCATCCCAGTCAATGGTGAACCTTTTGTGATGCATGTCCAAAATCCAAAAGAAGAGCGTCCTGCTTAAAAACCTGGCTCATTTCCTTCCCAGCCAGGTCGGAACAATGTACCATCACATCGTCCTCATCTCGACCGATCTTGTACCACTTTTGCCGCACATAACATAATAACATCTCGCATCAACTCCGGTTTCGGGCCCACCGACACGGAAGTCAGTCCGAAACACATGATGGAAGGATGTTTTAAGACGCTCCTTGCACCTTGTGTTACCGAGCTTAGTAAATGGTTTGCTGAGAAGTTGGAAGAATAAATTGAATTTATTTTATTATAAAATTAAATCGGTTTACCAACGCATATCATTGCAACGATCATCGATGCGGTAGGATCGTGTCTGTCGAACCATTATTTTCGGAGTCAGTTTTCCAACACCACCACCAAAAAAGGCCGGGTGGTTTATGTGGTTATGTAAAGGTCCTTTTGCTCCATTCCCACACGACCAAAGCTGGCCGAACAACCGTTCCGTATCTGTAAATCGTACAATCGATCGATGCAAACTCGTACTCTCGTTGTCGGGAATCTTCAGCTACCGTAAGCCACCGTGCTAGATCCTGTTCATTTTCACTTCACCATCCCAAAGCATCGCACCGCACTGTGGAAGAATTCATTAGGAATTCTAATCACCCTGGGTCAAGATAACAAGCGTCCATTTATGGTAACTATCCGCACCGAAATGGAAGCTACCCTCTCACACTCGGCAAACGGATGTTGTTTGGACAGGAAAAATGGGTGGGAAAATGGAAAGCACAAACACCCCAACTGCCGGAACAGGCCAATGGGGTATCCTAATGGGTCGGGTGCTCGTTTCGGTGAGGTAACTGTCCAAAAACGTTATCATGTGCTATTTTTCATCACCAAACTTCAACCCAACCCAATCATACTGAACGAGAAACAGCCGGGAAAGGAACATCTAACCGTACGGACACAATCACGTACCATGCCGGGAGCGATGGAGTAAGCAACACCCAGGTTTGATGGGATGAGCGGTCGAATAAAAGAAACGCACCAACTACGCAATAACTTCACCAGGAAAAGTGGGATTATTTATATTTTCCAAAGCGATAAATAATTCTCCAACTACCATTGGATGGTAGGGGCGCATTTGGGCAGTTTGCTCGTGTTGTGTTATTGGGGAGGCCCTGAAAATCGTTTTATGTTCGGCAGTTCATGCATACAGCTGAGTATCTGATTTTTCATTCCTCGGACACAGGGTGTCTAGTGCGCCGTAGCAGTCGAAGATGTATTTTTGGTTGGACGATCTTTTTGGCAAAAAAATAAATAAACGAGACACCATTATTCAAAATTCTTCATCGCATGATTCGGGATCGTCGAATTCCCATGATGCATATTATTTATCCCTGTTCCAGTGTGCTTCACTTCTTGGAGGAATGGTTTATTCGTGTAAACGTGTAATTCGTGGACAAATTTCACCCATATCATATAGGGATGTAATGTAAAAGAAAACCTTTATATATGTTATATAATATGATCTTCAGGTAAACTACTATACAGCTTCTTAATAAACTACACTACAATGTCGCACACGTGCGAGATTCCGTAAATGGTTCAACTGTTTCCTGAACGCCACATAAACCCCATTCCCATTTTGCAACCATCCGCATCACAAAATGACCGAGACTCTGTCTTATCTGTATCTTACCGTCATCACTCTCGACAACAATTGGACCGTGTTCATCCGGACGGTGACTTCACGATCGGCGCCCGGTATGCAGGCAGCTAATCGAAGCATAAACATGTCCTAACGTCATCCATCCATTGCTGGCGTACCGTTCTTATCCATGCTTATTGGCCTACATCGTCGGTGACTTATTAATAGTGCCCTAATCCAGGCGACCGTGAGTCTTGTGTGTGTATTAATTTTGGGTTTTGCAAAACTCTTTCCCATCAACCCCTTTTGATGATTTCTTGTGTGAAACACACACTCCCAAAAACTTCAAAATGTCCAACGCAACAACTCCTAGGGACTAACTTCCCTAGTGAAGTGATGGAAGGTTGCTGGCAGAAAGAACTCCTTCGAAAGAAACCGCTCTCATTCATCATGCTTTCAAACACGAAATTGGCTATTTTCCCGAGAAAGTCCGCTTTATGCATGGTTGCTTTCGAAAGTCCTCCTACTCACCCACACACACACACACACACACACACACACACTCAGCATCCGTCCAGAACGGTACAGTGTTTAATACTCTCCATCCACACTGAGTTTCGGGTCGAGCTAATAAATACGTTGAAAAATCGAAAACTCTTCATACTGATCCACAACACATCCACATCCACATCCTGCTGCCAAACGTTCGAACAAAAGCCAAAAAAGGGGCTCCCGGGCCAGCCAGTCAGAATTTAAATAATGTCACCTACTTAGCCCATGACCATAAGCATCTAATATCCCGTCCCGACCCATTCACCCGGTCCGTCTGCTTCAGCAATCCATCCGTCCGGGAATCGACCGTCCGGGCCACACATGAGCAAATGGGAACCAGTCAGGCAGAATATTGTCCCCCGGGCCTCGAAACCGGGTATGGAAGCGGGTACGGTGACCGGGAAATTTAAATCAAAGACTTAAGAACTTTTCATATTTCTTCCGGGTGCCTTCCGTGGCACCAAGCCCCGTACATGCCCGCACGAGCCGTTCTGGACGATTGAGAACAAGGGGCGAAGTGCCGGTCGAATTGAAAACGGTCCGTTGCGTCCTTGGTTCAAACAGGAGCAGGGGCTGGCGAAGGAAGTGAAAATGGCACCCGGGAATGGGCATGCTAATGTAGATACGACTTTTGGTCATTCGTTTTTCGGGTGCCACACGGTGTCACTTTTGCACGTACGGACGGACCCTGCTGCAAACCGGAACATTCATGCTGGAAGGATCAAACTTTACCGTCCGGAGACACAGGGGTCGGTACAACGGCAATGGATGGCGATGGATAGCAAGCGATGGATAAATCAAAGTGATTAAAATTCCTGCCAGCATGCAGCAGTCGTTCCGTAGAACAAGAAGCCTGCCTTGCTGGTAGTAAGAGGGCAAGAAGGGCATCTTCAGCTGATGACCAATGCTTAAAATCCCCTAACGAACGTCTTGGGACATGGGAATTAATTTTTGAGGTTAGGTCAACGAGCTCGCTATCTCTTGACACGGTGCACATTACTGTGGACATAATGGGAGTCTTCCTTCCTTTGTTTTCTGCATGGAAACGGTAGAGCAGAGCCAAAAAACCTGTGTCTCCCTGGTATGTTCTGAACTCTCCACCCACCTATATACCGATCAATATTCCTCAATAGACAAGAACTATTTACTTTTGGCCCCTTATCATCTTCAGCATACTAAAAGTGTCTACTTTGACCTCAAGTAGAGAGAAAAAACCTCCACTCCGAAAGCCTTTTCTTTGCACTGCTCAATACACGACCCAGACGTCTTTTTTGCTCTGGCCACTGCTAGCCGTATGCATCCGTATGTTTGTTTGGGAGCTCAGAAGCTCAAGTTATTCGACCCATGTTTGTGTCGGCCCTCCCCAAAACAAACCCATACCCTTATCCTCAAAAAAGCCCTCTCGCTTGAGGTGGGTTTTTCGGGTTTTCGGACAGCGACCATGCTGGACCATTTCAGAGCTCCTCGTATTTCTTAGTAGCTCCGTTCAAATGGTGTGTCCTTTAGCTATATGGTAGGGTGGTTTTGAGAAACTTTTCAGCTAAATGTGTTCTGATCCTCGAATTTTCCACCCCAAGCACCCCGTGGACACACTCGCAAACGTTTGTGCGGTATAGCTGCTGGGGAATGTTTTTCCTATGCCCCTTCCAATTTTCAACTCGTGAACAACTGTCCATGGCCACCATGGCCGACGTTGGACATCGGTTTTGGGCCGAGTGGTCTGTTTGTTTTTCCGACCATTTCCACACCCTGCCTAACATGCCTCACGAGAGTGGCAAAACCACATTGCAGAAATGGCCTTCCGGATGCCCCGGAGGCTAAACACCGAGAACGGGTGTTTGTATGTTTTTCCGAGATGGGGAGGTGTGTTACGGTTTTTCCTTTCATTCAAACCTTACCTTCAGCCGGACCTGACCATTCGCTTGTTTGAGGATGTTTGTGTGTGCTCAAATGCTAGTTCTCAGTCGTCAGTCCGGAGGTTGAAAACTTTGGGGCTTTGTTTATTTCCTGTCTAAATTAAAATGAAAACCGAAAACCAATTCCGTAAAACCCAGAGCTCGAACGAGTTTTCCTCTAGGAGAATTTTCCAAACCCAATCATGTTTGTGCTTTCAATTTGTAGCATCTACGAACTTGCCATGTCCTGAATAATGCTAACTGCTTGTTTGGCAGTGGATCGAAGCTAGCGAGCATAATTTTAATTTCAAACACCATCCGTCGTGTTGAATGATTTAACCGTTCGTCGCCGGTTAGGCTTCTAAACAGGGACGGAAGCAACAAAAACGCACACACATGATGCCCATGAACGGTGAGAATGCGCTCAGCAGGAAGTAACGCGTCTGGGAGATACGAACAGCTGGCTATTGATTGGTTATTGATTAAGCTGGCAGTATTGCTGAAGGGTTACGCGCTACCCTGTCTGTGTTGACGGCACAATAAACCCATGCGTTCGTATGCAAAAGGATGCCCGGTACGCGGATGCATGCATAAATCGAATTAACCTCGCGTGCGCTAGTGAAGCACCATGCGGTTCCGCATCCTTGAGGGTTGGGTAAAGGATTAGGGCCCCGTCGACAAAGCCGCTGCATCCCTCGGTGGATGGCGTTGTGCAAACGAGCCTGTTACGTGTGCGTGTGAGCGACAGCTGCGCAATAGTAACCGAAACTGCATCAACATTGCATCACGGTAGGGAATTAATATTCAGCTGGAAATTATCACTCGTTACCAGTTCATTCACGGTGTACTGTGACCTACATCTTCAGCGCATCGTGATGCTGTTTAATTATTTTTTATGCTACACAAATATACAACAAAAAGATTTCCATTTTTCCCAGATGGGAAATCCAAACCATTCTTTCTGACTCCCAGTGGTAAGTTCACGGAGTCCAGAAATTCCCCATCGCACGTCATCGATCACAAACAGAGCAACATCTGATGGATAAATTTGGCATTCAAGCATCTTTTCGCGTTCATCATACCTTCCACATCCACCACGCTTCTCGAGTGTCGGCTAACTCTTCAGGATTGTTTATAAAACACTTCAACCGGCCAAGCCAAAGCATCATTCGCCAACAGGTCGTCTGTGGAGTTAAACGAACGTCAGAAGGCAAAGCAACACCATGCAGCAACAACATCGAACAGTAACTGGCATTGGCGTACTCTTCTGCTTAACGGTCGGATTGGCTTTGGGCGCACCGCAGCAAACTGATACGATCGAGAAACACGATCACGAGGAAATACAAACGATCGTGACGGATCTCCTCGCCAGTGGGTAAGTTTGGGCGTACGAGTCGTCACGCAAAATGTGAACCAGCTAACATGTCAGCTTCGTTTACAGCAAAACCATCAGCATAGACGAGCACCAAATCCGTTTCATCAAAGGTGACACACAAAACCTGCTCGTCGAGAACTTTCTTTTCGCCACTGAGGATGGTTTTATATTCACGTTAACCACAGAGAAAGTGATAGGTAAGTTGAGCTTATGGAAGCCGGTGTAAAGCATCGCTACTTACCTTTCAAATACTTCACCTGTTTTAGATAAACACTACAAACCGAAGGTGGTTTCCTATTTTGATACCAGTGAAGATGACGCGCAGAAAGTTCTTCTATCGCTGCTCGGTGGAGGAAACATTAAGAGTTTAGCCGTTAAAAAAGCACGATGACGCAACGTGTCTGAGACTGAGGCTGCCTACGAGATAAGAAGCAAATCATAATAAAGAATTATAATAAATTCACCATAACACACACACACACTCAAACGAGCGCGCGAGTCTATGGTCTTTTACACTATTCCTTGCTGTGGTCTGTCTATGGACAACAAAAAACCAGTTTCGGTAAGCTTTTTGCATAACCTTGTTTTCAAACTCTATAGAATAGAGAAGAAAAAAAAACCTAGGAACAATGTTTTTAGGAAGGGAATTTTATAGCAATATCTTCTACTGAATTTCATGATCAAGCGAGATGCGCTTTGATAAGGGAGATTTGTAAATTCCCACTACGATCATACATGATCACATACGATCGTGTACGTGTGACGACTTCAAGTTCAACCCCTTTTGCATTCCACCGTAACTATGCAACGGAACCGACCGACTCAGTCTTTAAATATCACTTCACCGCTGTAGTTGATCAATCAGTTCCACAGTGCGGTCGTGATGTATCGTTGGCAGATATTAACGCTACTGCTGCTGTCTATCGGCGGTGTCATTAGCATGACACTGGGCAGCGTGTTTCAAGTGTTTTCTATACCTCTGGAAACGGTGGACGTCGATGGTTACTGTGATCGATTAGCGAACCAGCTGCAGGCAACGGATACTTCGATCATTTTGCTACAAATTGGACAACCGAACAAGGTGTACGAAGTGATATCGGGTGATAGGAACACAACCAAATCGTCTAACTGTGAGTTCCTGGACTTTGCAGACGATGCCGGGGAGGATTCCTCTGCAAAGGATCTTATTTTGCAGCAAATACACGACAGGTAGTACAACCTTCGGAACTCATCCACATAGCAAATTGCCTAACCTCACTGAACTGCTTTCACGATAGCGTTATCGCGGTAAAGAGACATCGCATCGTGGAACACATAACCCTTGTCACAGCGGACGGAGAATATCTGTTGACCCTTGAGCGTACGGGTGACTTCGAAGGTAAGCATCGCCCGGTTAGTTATCGTCCTTATTTTATTAATCTCTTTACGTCCTACCGCAGAACCGATTGGACTTGAGCCAAAGTTTGGTGGCATTAGTGCGAAGGAGAAGCTTCTGCTTTCGCTCGTCGGTGGTGGTAGTGGTGGCCGTATTAAGAGTCTCGAACCACTGAAAAAACCCTAGCCCCTCTACACGTCCACCATCAACGGAAGCTGCACGCCGGAACACAACTCTGACACCGACCACCCGTCAAAGATGCCCGATGTATCCGGAACCTAGGTCTAATCTTCATCTAATCCCGTCCTACCAAACCGAACCAAATATCCCACCGAAAGACAAACAAATCCAATTATAATTTATTACAAGAAGCGATAACATATAGCCTTACCGGTTCCGTGATAGCGTGCGGGGCAGGAAAGGAAGGCTTAAATCGTCACATCGGGCTCGGAGTGGGATCTACTCAATCTATCCCCAAGTTTGCTCCCGTTTACCGGCTAACTTCGAATAAATATTAGCCCGTGCTGAACAGCAACACACCTGCCCGCATGCACCAGGTCCGAAAGGCGTTCCAAAAAGTTGTGAAAATTGAACCGAAAGTATTTCCTGCCCAGCCTTTTTAACCTTTATCATTCATGGAGGAGCCTTGCTGCTGCCACTCTAATCATTTCGACCCGAGTGTGAAGAACCACCAACCGACTTGGAAACCCCATTCCCTGTCAAACTCATCCACACAGGATGGAGAACCCCGCTTGTGGCGCATGAAACATAAGGATACTTCACCTCCGATTCTCCACTTACGGAGGGCAGCTCGTTCCTCACTGTAAGTCCGATTCCACGCGGAAGCGTTGGATTCTTCAAAGCAAACTTAATTGAATGAAATTAATAATAATAAATTTATTCGTGACTAAACTAACTTGACCGTACTTTAAATTTATCATCTTGGGCAGAGAATCTAGGGCCGAACAACCTTTTTCCTTCACCGGCATTTCGGGGTCGGGACGAGGGAGGTCAATGGAGTATGATAAGAAACAAGTGTCGTCGACATGGCGGCGTAGAGCTTTTCGTCCAACCTGAGTGATGCGAGGGAAGAAACAAAAAGCGATGGTTTTGCTCACAACCGCTGAGTTGTGTGTTTTATTTTAACGTCCCTCTAGAAACCGGCTTAAAAACTGTATGTTTCATTAAAGTCATAGCGAAAGTCGTGTTCTCGTTTTCACCTTTTTTTGTTTGTCGTTGCTTTGCTGCACTATCCCACCAGTGAAAGTAATGCCGCCTGTTTGGGATTAATTCGATTGCCATCACCAATTCCGAGGCATGGTTGATCGGTCACATTCTCATTCCCGGTTTGACTTGCCAGCCCCGTCGATGTATCAATATTTGCACATGGATTCTCATCTGGCGTCGTGGGATTGGTTTGTTCCGCCGGAGTATCGGGATATTCACCAAAACGCGAGTTTAAGCCTCCATTATCGATTGGTGCTGTATTTCCAATATTTGGATGCTGCTGTTGATGGAACTGCTGCTGTTGTTGCGGTTGATACTGCTGGAGCTGCTGTTGTTGCGGTTGATACTGCTGGGGCTGCTGTTGTTGCGGTTGATACTGCTGGGGCTGCTGTTGTTGCGGTTGATACTTCTGGGGCTGCTGATACTGCTGCTGCTGCTGTTGTTGCGGTTGATACTGCTGGGGCTGCTGATACTGCTGCTGCTGCTGTTGTTGCGGTTGATACTGCTGGGGCTGCTGATACTGCTGCTGCTGTTGTTGTTGCGGTTGATACTGCTGGGGCTGCTGATACTGCTGCTGCTGCTGTTGTTGCGGTTGATACTGCTGGGGCTGCTGATACTGCTGCTGCGGCTGTTGTTGCGGTTGATACTGCTGCTGCTGATATTGCTGCGGTTGCTGTTGCTGTGGCGTTGCACCCATAAATGGCCACTGCTGGGCAGGTTGCTGACCAAAGTTGAAGGGTAATCCCGTCGGTACACCTAGAGAGAAACCCCCCACTGGGGATTGTCCTCCCTGGAAGAAGAACTGTGGCCTAAACAAAACAAAACGGCATTAGAAACAATTCTGCAGTTCTGGCACGTTAACAAAACACCAAACACACCGTGCTGAAGCTAAGTAGCAATGTTCTGCTACCATAAAACACACAACAAGCAACACCAACCGTGCGTTCGCCATGATGAGCCGTTCGCGATCGCAATGCAACTGAGGCTGGCCACTGGATGGAGATCTTTTAAAGCTGCAATATTTGCTCACAAAAAAAAGAAACACAATAAAACTCCCAACCAATTCACCGGTTGTTCCTCCCATTTACAATACCAAGAGCTCAGGCCATTCTGTACGATAAATGTACAGGATTGGAACGATTTGTAACTATTTCGTTAAATTGTTTTTTGCACAAAAAAAAACGTAGTAACATTAATTAATTAACTTATTCTTATAAATATTTTGTCAGAATACACATAACGTCTGAACGATCGTTTTCCTAATTGATCTTCGTTGTCATAAAAAGATAGAACACCTACACTTATAGCACCATCTGTAATCTTATCGCACGCAATTTTTCTTTGCGCTTTTTTACACTTTGCAACAGTTTGCAATGTATTCGTGTGTATATGTGTGTGAAAGAGAGAAAAAAAATGTTTTCCGGTTTCGGAACCGGTTCCACAAAGCATCCACTTCACCGGAATTTGTGCGCGTCGTCTAAAATTTATTGTTATCAATGAACATGGCGTGCAGGGAATGAATAACGGCAACAAAACCTTTTTTTAACTTATTTTATTAACAAAAACTTAACCATTACTTTTATGCGCGAATATAGCCACTCAGCCATCCCGTTGGCAGTTTAGCCGACGAGCGAAAGAAGAAGTTTGCTGTCGATGCGATTACCAAGACCATCCTCCTCTTCCGGTAGTTCCGTAGTTCCTTCCTCTAGGGGATCTTTCGTTATGTCCGATCCTGCCCATATGGGAGGTGTGCTCGTTTCCGACTGATGCTGTCCACTGTGTGGGTAACTCGTTGTTGAGTGTGGTGTCGTGTAGTACTGAGTAGGCCGTACAGTGGTAAACGTGCTTATACGATCATCACCACTTTCGGGAAAATTAAAATCATTCGCTAGTGGGCGTATCGTCGTAGTGGAGGTGGTGGTCGGAATGGTTGCCACTGGAAGCTGGTAAGGTCGTTGCCATTGGGTGAATTGATTTATCTGCTCTAGTGTAGGAAATATTATCCCAAGAGGTGTCGCCCGTATCGGTTGTTGCTGAGATGGACGATTCCTCTCATTTTCTCCTGCCTTTCGGTCGGCGCTGACTATAACTACCGGTGTGTATTGGGGTGTATCATCCAGACGCTCTTGCGTTTCTGCTTTAGCTGGTTGACTATCCGAAGTAACACAATTGAACAATCGCTGCAAACCAGGAGCACGTATAGCTCCACCACAGGACAAGCCTCGGGTTACCAGAGGTAACGCCGTCGTTCGTTGTGCCAAGCGAAACTTTAGCACGGGTTCTAGTTGGGAACTGAAACAGAGATATGGGACACGATCAGTATCACCCTCTGCTCGGGCAGACCTCTTCATGATCCAAACACCTACCGCACCGCAACTACCGATCTAAGTATACCGTCCACAGTAGCTGCATGATCGGCACCTGCAGCACGATCGAAAGTTCCAGACAAGATCACCAACAGGTAACTTGCGGTTACGAGTAGCTTCTTCAAGTTCACGTTCATGACTACGACGCAAGACACAGCCGTAGTTCGCTGGAACCTAGCTCAGCCACCCAGCCGCACCATTACGATCGTGATGGACCACAACAACACCCATCAACAGACACAAAAAAGTGGTCAATAATCTCAAAACTGTCTCGCATTGCTAAAAGCGCTTCAAACTGAAATTCCCCGACTGTTTTTATCGCGTCACACTCGTCTGAAAGCATTAGCCCCAAGCACAACAAAAACAATCCTTCGATAGCATCGATGAAGATCGATCGAAAGCATACACGGCGCGGGGGGGGTGGAAAAACCTTAGCCATTCTGCAACACCTGCACAGAGGACCAGCCCTCTTCAGAGGAGTGCTTCAGAGAACTTGTTTGTGTGTGTGTGTGTGTGTGCGCGTGTTTTCTTACTCATTAAACAATCATCACACGCTCATCAACGACATGCCCTTACGCTACCGCATTAACCGCCCCACGTCAAGCTTCAATTCACGTCTTACTACGCAACCCTGCGTCCAGAAACAGCATCACTTGAACTAGCATGACCTTCACCAACAAAAAGCCTACTGAATGATTCCGGTTTACTTCCTCTTCCCATGCCAGCTCGACAACATCATCAGTTGCGCTCAAGATCAGATCTGGACCACAATGGGAATCTCACACTAGCCCTAGGTCAAAAGTTGCTGACCACTGGGCGTCAACGAATCCCTCTGCACCGATTAGCACGCACTCTTAATTGGACATGATGTAATGATGCTGTGGTTCAGTTTCACCCAAAAAAAAGCCTCACGCACCCAAACAACCTGGATGCTGTTGACGACACGCAAGTGTCAAGATCAAATCTGTAACACAATCTCCGAGTCAATGCGATGGGCCAAACAACAACAACAACACACCGGCAAACATGGTAGACAGACTGACGGGACCAGTTCCAGCGTGGAGCTGCAGCTGGTACTAGTTTCGGTTCTCGAGAGGGGACGGTACAGGCAACACCGGTTTGTGGCCCACAAACACACACCGATGCATGTGAGCATTATGAGTTACGCATATTTACCCAGAACAAACAAAGCGAGATAGCAACAGAAGCGTTTGTAACAAAAAAAAACTGGTAGGATCACTTTTGATCGTTTCGCCAGGCTGTCCCGTTGATGAATGTGGAATTGAGGTGTATTTCTTTCTTTTTTAGGGGATATTGTAATTCTATGCAGATACATACCGGTTCATTCATGTTGTGTTGCTTAATTGAAACAAAAAGGTTTGAAAAAAATGGAAAGCTTATCGGGAAAACCACCAAACAGGTCTGAAACCGTGCCTTCTGGTTGCTACTCATGCGGCGAGTATGTTCTTGGCAGATTCTGAGACGATTTTATGGATATTCTAATTTGCTGCGAAGCAACTAATTCTAAAACCTTTTATGTAATGTGATGAAATTGGGCAGAATCGCCCATTACTAATGAGGAAGATCTATTCTCACTTATGATGTTGCTATGAGTTAAGATCCCTTACTTGCTCGCACCCGAAAGCCGTTAGACGAGAGTTCTGTGGTCGGTGAACTTTCCAAACATCCTGCAGTTTTTTGGGACGATTAACTAACAGCGGCGGTCCCGTGTACGCTGATGAATATTTATTCCTGCCACACAATTGGACGCTTCAGTTTGGCAGACAGACGGACGTACGGTTTGGAATTCGCAGCGCGTACCTATTTTGAATGACTGATGAAATATATCTTCTGGGTGCGATCGCTTTGATGGATCCGAAAAGCACATGCGTGTGAGAGTGTCCAGCAGAGTTATGATTGGAGATCGCGATGACATACATTTTCATAGATTAGATCATAAGCTGTGAGTATTTTTCTTTTTTGTAATTTTACGTCAGGGAACTTCACGTTGGATATTTTTGAACAACACAATGTACGAAAACGAAAGTAAAACTCATATGCTCGAACAGCTAACGAACCAACAAACCACTCCAATATAAACATCTACAGAACTTGAAATGTTTCTTCACCTGCAGCTGCAAAGCACATGGGACCATGTTTGACAACTCTTCAGGTGGGGTAGGTGATAATTGAACGATTCCAACAAGCGAAACTTACCCAACATGGGCTAGAACTTCTAACCTCATGCACCGATTCGGTTTCGTAACGGAGCACGATCTCACACTTTGTGCACATGCGAGTGACGATCGCTATCGATGTTGTTTCGGGGGTATTTTATCGGCATCGGGGATATCTTCAAACAGGTTTTACATCAACAACAATTAAGCACATTGACGTAAATCTTGCTTTCTATAATCCTCTTTTCTGAAGCCTTTCACGCTATGTCAAAGGTTCCTTCTTCAGCTAGATGGTACTTTAAGGTTTGCGCGTCTTACGATCGTGTGGCACATGATCAAACCCATTGTAACGTTGGGCATTATTACTTCCTCATTAAGCTAAGCATTCGACAATACAAATAAGTACAAAATCGCCGTCACAAGGGAGGAAAAAAGCTTGCCCAACCTTCAGAACTGTAATAGTTCTATCGATCCGAGTAAACACCCATTGCCAATTGAGGAACTGCATTCCCATCAAACCCAGCGGTGGGCTACGATTACCTTGATATTTAAGCAAAAAATAAAGAGATGACGATCAAAGACTCACAAAAACACCACACTGTTATGCGCATTACTATGCGATCAGTTCCAACCGCAGAAATGCTACGTTCAATTTAATGCATCGCATCGCATTGAATCGCCTTCCGCCTGTATTGAAGAAGACATAATTGATCCGCGGACACGGGAGACAAAAAAAGCCCTCCTCAAAGTTGGTGGAAAGAACTCTTGGACATAATAGCAACCAAAAAAAGGCAGCGTTTGACGTAGAACTTCTTCATACCTTGCGCGAAGCAGAAGAAGATCAAACTCGAACAGGTTGCTGTCCCACCGTTTTCTCGCGATGTCCCGTCACGTGGCAAATCGATTCCTAAACCCGATTACCATTCGGCCCGCTCGGTTGCGGAGCTGTCTGCGGCGATTTTCGGCGATGAAGAATATAAAATTCGTACCACCGATACCTACCATACTCATTGGTGCGGTGTCGTTAGAACGGTTAACATGAAGCTTCTCTGTAGTGGCAAGTGCGCTGGAACCGGTGCGGTGATCGGCCTGGTGCTGGTTGGTGTGTTTCTGTCGCAGCTCGAACCGTGCAGTGCGTTCTATAGCGTAAAAACCGTCGTGTCGGAGCGTATCTCCAATCAGACGGAATTCGTTAACAATGTGCTGAGTGATGAGTGAGTGATCTTACTGGGGATCCAGCTGTGTTCCTACTGTGCTGAACGCGTTTTTTTTACTTTCTCTGCAGATTACCACTGAAAATTGTGGAATACTCGCAGTACGTGTACGATTGGGATCGCGATACGCTAAAGGTGAATGGGAAATGGGTTCTAAACTCACCCAACGACGATTATCTGTACTTTGTGGAATACACCGAAAAAATTGACAGTAAGTACTCCGATGATCTTCCAAAGCGTGTGTAACAGCAAACAGTCACACTATTGCGTTCGGTAAAAAGAAAAGATCAGTTTTCAGAACAGGTTTGCTTACACAAAAATAATTTCCAATTTTAAACTTCTTACCACGCTGGCGCAAAACAAGAAATGGTTAATTTATTGAAAGTTTTCAAAATTTCAAACGCTGCATCCTTTCATGTGAACTGTTTTCATTTTGAACGATAGAAAAGTTTCAACTGCTATGAAATGTGTCAAATGACGAAAGGTTTCATGAAAACGTTCACTTTACGCACGTTTCATTTCGAAGTTTCGTTTCCAATTAGAAAAGTATTGGGGATTGCATACCGCTAGGAGCGTTTTTATCGTTTTTCGGATGATTTTGAATCATGAGCGACATTATTGGAACATGATTTAGGATTAATATCTTCTTATAATCAAAGAAATACAACAGATTCACTACATTATTTTATACCCAATTTTCCTTTTTAGAAACGACGGGCTTCAAGGAAATTCTTAATAATTTATACTCGAGGAAACTCATCACCGACATTCGACGAGTCGAGCGAGTAAAACCACAAACCTTCCACTTTGAGAAGACCATTTTCTTTGGTAAAAAGTAATTGAAAAGAAAGCACGCCCCACCGTAAGAGAAACATGACATGGTCAATGAAGTATCTTCAAGCAGTTTTGTTCTACGATTGAAATGGAAAATAAAAACAAACACTCACAAACAATCTCTGTACAAAGTCGTCCCTCGCTATCGTTTATTTGTGTTGCTGCTTTCTGTCCAAATAGAACTTAACAATAGGTTATTTTGGACAAGGTTTAGGTGCAATATCATAATCTCTTTTTAGACAGATGACACGTTTTGCGAATGCAATCCGTCTGCAGGCACTGCGTTGAAGCGTACGGACGCATTTGTCAACGATTCTGATTAATAGCAGTTCATCAACGCCAAATGGATGTCGATATAACACATTCAATCCGATAATCTGTAATCTCCGTTGCATAGATTGCAACCTTAACACTCCTCTGCTGACGATGGTACCGAAAATTTCTACTATAAAAGTTCCTCGTACTAGCTTGCCGATTGTCAGTATTCGGTTCAAGATTCGCAGAAGAAACACCTACCAAAAATGCAGCTGCTCGTTATTGTGCTTGTTGCACTGGCAGCACTGATTCCTGCTACCGTGGCAGCTCCTGTTGATCCCGTAGCAACACCGTACATCGTTCAGTACGAGAACAACAATGCACAAAACGAAGGATATAACTTCGAGTAAGTGAAACCAATCTGGCAGTGCTAGCAAAGGTGTATGTACGCAGCAAGAACCAGTGATCAATCCTTTTGCTTTTCCGCCCGACAGATACGAACTGAGTGATGAGCAGCGTCGTAAGGAAGAAGGTACCCTCCGGTACAGCAAGGACGAAGAAGGCAAAGACGTACAGTTTGTCGCCGTCCAAGGACGCTACTCGTACGTCGGAGACGATGGCCGTACCTACTGGGTGGAGTACATTGCAGACGAGAACGGATACCGCGCTCGGACGGGCACTGGCGACTATGATACCGATCGTAAGCTAGACTACTCGAACAACAACGTTCGCAGGAATCGGCCCGTCGCTTAGTCAGCTTCACCAGCAAATTGTACGATACGACGCATTGATTAATGAATGGACATTGGAGCCATCTTCAATAAAAAAAAAAAAAA
>KI423766.1:12595-26307 GCA_000473375.1 Anopheles culicifacies | reverse complement strand
AAGGTATTGGTTAATGAAGGTGATCGACCGGTTTAGAGGTCTCTTGCAGCCGGCCGAGACTGTGAAGCGGTTGTAGTGGATAATCATGTATGTGAGGTAGACCTTATTTAATGTTTTTATATTTTGTTGTACTAGACTTAAGTTTCAGCTTAGACTTAAACCTTTTGATAGCGTTATTATAAAAGGCCTATAATTCAAATAGTAATAAATATATGAGGGGAAAGGGTTGGAATATTGCACCACAATTATGCACTATTGAGCTGTAGGATTATACTATCATGGAAATACTATCAACTTCCCCAAAATGGCGCATAAATTATTTTTGTTTATTAATTGAGTGTTATTCATCTCTATTTGTCTTAACTGGGAACTATTTGCTTAGCAATGATGACACTCCAAGTTCTTCTTGTTCCAATTATGTAAAATTTAACATTCTTGATAACATCCTATCATCGGATGTGATCACTATTAGCACGTTGCTTATCGTGACACACACGCTTGCATAGCGAGAGACTGCAATCAATTGTTCCCTTGTGTCGATTGGACACGTTAATTGAATACCGTTTTCGTTTGTCGAACTACTCGAACCAACATCTAGCAACGAGCCAACATCTCAAACACAAAGCACTCGTACGATGGCATCAGTTTCGATTAGGTTCGGTTCGTTGATGGATACCCTCGCAGCCATCGCATCGCGGTGCCGGGTGGGAGCCCTCGAGCGCAACAGCTCTACTTTCGATCACGGCATCATGATGATGTACCTTGAAATTAAATAATTACCTACAATCCGTCCCATTCGCTGCAGCAGACGGGTAAAGAACCACGCCAACAGAAAAAAAAGCAGACGTGCTGAATCAATATCGATATTTCAAGCTACATTATCGATGCTTCATTTTCGCCTTGGGCAGGTGAAACGAATAACCGTGTTGGAGCAGCGAGAGAGAAAAGGTACAATGTTGGCAGGATATTTTCATTTTGCTTAGTTCGTGTGTGTGTGTGTGTGTGTGTTGGGAGTTTTTTGTTGTTATTACTGTACACCTCCCACCGGAGGGCATCCTTGCAAGCACGCAAACGATAACGGGCACGGAGCGTCATCCAAAAACCCGACTCAAGACACAGGCCGGGCAGCATCAGTCTGTTCGAAGCAATACATGCATATGGCATCGTACCAACGAGATCTGCTCACTCCCGTTTGGGCAGCTTGTTAGTTGTGGCAGAAAATGCGTTTTCCATTTTGTCTGGCTGCCCATTTTCATCTTCCACGCGGTGTGCCACGAGGGGTCAGTGCCAGCGTTGAAGCGAAGGCCACCGTCGCCTGAGACCTCGGCATGGAACGACCTCGAGCCAACCAGCGCAATGCATCAGCGTAATGATGTTGCATTATAATGCTTTTGCTTGGTGCGTTTCACTCGCTTCCTGCCATCTTTTTGGCATTCCCTGGGTGGGAAGGGTTGTGAGGGGTGGGGTGGAGAGGGTGGGTGGAGTGGAAGGTGTTCTTGTTTTTGGACGGTTTTGCGCTCCGGCACGTTAGCAGGCTGCTTTGATTCTTCCACCGTTTGCTTCTCCCACTTCTTCGGCATGGGGGGAAACCATTTACGTTCCATGCCTTTGCCTTTTTTGCGCCAATCGGCACTTGCCATTTAATGCCACAACACGACAGCATGCACACGCGCGATCGGGGTTGTTTTTTTTTTCTTATTATGCTTGGCTTTTGAGTGCAACCATTACCGATGTCGTTTGCCGTTTGTATCGTTCGTATGATCGCTTTATAGCTTCCCTGTACGCCCCTAGGTTGTCATTCTACACCGGTGCATCGTTCCTAAACCGGTATTTGATCAATCATAACAATCATTATGTATTTCTCTAGAGCAAAACAGAAAAACTATCCATTGTAAAGGAATGAGTAGCGTAGAAGCAGAATCAAAAGAAATGTTTGCCACAAAAAAAAATAAAGAAAGATCCGTAGCACCTCTTCAGCAAAATCATAATTGATGACCATACCGGCAGCAAATTGTAACTCCTCGCAAGCATTTCCACCATTGTTAAGCTGCGTGTGATACATTTTGGCCGTGCGATATTTTTATGCGATCGACGAGGAACGAAAGTTCACACGGATTTGACCGATCGTTGCATTAATTGCTTGACCTTTTGGGAGGCACAACCAGCCCTGCGGCTAGCCGATTGCATTCATAAATTATGAATCGGCGATTATGCGGCACCGGTTTTTCGGTGTTGGCCACGGGATCGTTGCCACGCTGCCACTCGGATTCATGCGATCATGCGATCATGGCAGGGTGTTACGATTGTAAACGAGGTTTCACTTCCCGTTCGGAGCCAGCCCTGTTCGAGGATTTTTCTTTTACGTCCTACGATGGTTGTATACTTGTTAGTTTGGTCTTCTTTCCGTTATGCTCCAAGCGAATCATAAAGGATGTGATCGGAGCACATATATTTGGATCAAAATGCTTATGTTATATTATAGAAAATAGGAATATAAATTATAAGACTTCATTCAATAATTAAGAAACTCCCAGTAGCAATAGAAACAAATTTCGTCGCGGTCCATTAAAACCATCCTAATGGTGACAAATGGAGCAGTGTGTGTATGGAAAAAAAGGAATCTCCTGCTAATTAGGCCACACACATTGTCAGCATTTATTCGAAAGACGTCGTGTGAGTTTGAAACTCTGTTTTTTTTTCTAACCACATGTTTTTGAGACAGCATCACATACAGTCGTCAACAGTAAGTGAGAGACGGTTGAGATGTTGACAAACACAAATGAGGCCGAAAATTTTAATTATGCTTAATCGCTGGCACTTGACTGGTTGGTTGACAAGTTTATTGGACTGTGAAGTACAGACGTGGTGGTCTATTACAGTTGGAAGCTGGTGCAGTTGTCCAATGCAAAGTAAAGTACACTTTTATGTTTAGTTTTAAGGTCTTTTTGAATACATATTTCCATGTGAGGTGTTCTTGCAAATGGCTTTTCAATTTTGATGAGCTGTATTCTACTCAACTATTGAAAATCGTATAAAGATATTCGAGCTTTAAATGCGTTAATTTTTCCCAGCTCCGGCTATGTATTTTTCAAGGTTTTTAGTGGCGATAGGCCAAGAATGTGAAGGATATGGAGAAGAAATTAGGCATTGCTGGGACGAAACCTATTCACTCAGACTATTTATGTGAGTTCATTTATTACTTTTATTGCTTTTCAATTAACATATTTCTTTTTTATCTTAATTTTTATGTTATTAGGATTCTTAGTCATTGATTGCAATAATTAGAGTGTTGCGGGTGGATTAGTGGAACAAACTGCTAAAGTTGATGTGTCAATTTGGAATATTCTGTCTCCCATACTCTACTGCGTAACGTATTGAACTCCAACCTAGTCCAATCCAGCCAAAGATATACTAACGTTTGGTAGCGCGGTCTTGACCATTGTACGCTATTCTAACTATCCCGTTGCAAGTAAATACAAGTTTCGGAAACTTAAAATGACAGGGTAAGATATTTTAAAGTTATAATGCTATGGAAGCAAAAGATGCATATAAAAAGGCATTAATAGATTTATATATTGCTGACATCTATGCTGCTTCTATTACCCACGACTTGGAAAATCAAAATAAAACTTTATTTATCAGCAGCATAACCTTTTGAAGTTTTCATTATTATAATTTAAAAAAAACAATCTGGGAAGTGAAGAGTACTCCCATCAGGTGTTATGTTTTGTTTTCACATAAACGACCCATTCAAAATAACGTATATTTGTGAAATTCAATTCGAAACATGTCATGCGCATTGCATACTTTACGGCGCTTTTGTTAAACGCGGTCTAAAAAAATGTTGACTGGAAGATTTTTTGTTTTCAATTATTCCTGTTTCATTTCTTTCATTGTTGGTTGAATTTAAGTGCATTTCACCTTCACAGATTCACCTTTTATCATGTTTTCCTTGAAAAAATAATTATAAATCATCAAAATATTCGTAAATAAGAGAGAATGACTGCATTTGGTTTTGTAACCTTCTAACCCTGCTCTGCGAAGCAGCCCTGTCATGTTTGGTTCTGACAATTCTGCGGCGGAAATGTCAAACGCAAAACGTCAACATAAACTGGCACTGTCAAACTGTTGTGCTTACAAAAAAAAAACAAAAGACTTTTTCTTGTTCCTTCGGCACGGAAAATTATTTAATGGCTTCGCTAAAAGATTGGGATGTGCTCCGCCTATCGACACTGATAACAAATGTGAATGCAAAACTATCGGCCAGCGTCAGAATCGACCGGGAGTATCAGCTGCTGTGTCTCGTGCGACAAAATGATCAGATACTGTTCCGGTACATTGATCCCCTCGGCGAAGTACACCTGATGCTGCTGTGCTGGTTCGCTGAAAATCAGAAAAAAATTCAGGACGTCTGCTTCGATAACACTGGTAGCCGTTTGTTGGTGTTTTGTAAGTATCTATTTCCTATCTGCTTGCTACGGAAAAATGAAGGGTTAGTTACACCACGTACATTCTGTTCTGTTTTTTGCAGGCTATGACAACACGCTGCACATTGTGCCAGCGCTTGCAATTTGTGATAAAACCTACGAAGATGGTAAACGTGCCCCGGAAATTACCTCCTTCATCGTCCCATTCATTGGACCGCACGAGTGTCCAAATCCCCAAACCTGTCCCAACAACTCGCACAACAATCATCCACAGACGGTTTCGTCGCACCGTTCGTCTGTTGCTTCCGAAGCCAGCTTTAAGGGTACGGGGGCAAGCGGAGGCAGCCCTTCATCAGAACCGAATGTCATCTTTGACGCACCGACTATAAAAAAGTCAAGCTCTACCTACACGACGCACAAAATCGATGAAATCTTTTCACTTAACAGCATCTACCGGAAGTTGTTTCTTGAGCAGCTAGAAAAGGCACGCCAGGAAGAGAATGCGAATCGAAGCATATCGGCCACCGGCACTGATACACCGATCGCGATGCAAACGATCGAAGATTTCTTCGCCGATGGATGTCAGCTGAAGGAGAGTGTGGGAGGCACCGGGGAGACTGCATCCAAGTCGTCAACCCCACAGGAAACGTTCTCCATTAGCTCTAGCCTGGAGTCAACGGTATCATTATCCTGTCCCTATCCTACTTGCTGCAGCTGGTGGAAAACGCTGGCCAATGAACCTCGAGCTATTTTAGGCTATTCGGATGGTTCGATATGTGTTGTAGGTAAGATATTAGGCATTTGAAGCACCGCATCGGAGTCGTTGGAATGTTGTTGACGATTGATATTCTTCCAGGTCTAATGCCAAATTGTTCGTTTCTCGGTGACACCAACTGTGAGCGAGGATCGATCGAAAAGCTTATCATCTGTCAGGATAACAGCATGGAAACGATCAGTCTGATGATAAATACCTCTACCAAAGAGCAATGGAAGCTGCTTCTGGAGCAAAAATCCATCAAGTATACTTTTCCCGGCGTGATCACTCCGACGTCGGTGCAAGACTTAAAATCAGAGCTGCTAAAATCACTGTCAAACGACGGAACGGAAAGTGACGACCGTTCCGTACCAATAGAAGACTGGCAAATCGTACTATCGCTACCAAAGGATGGCGAATCGGCCGGTGGAAGTCAGCAGCGTCAGCAGGCTGCAAGCTTGCCGCAAAATAACGATGGCGAAAGCAATGATTCGAGTCCGAACAGCTCGGAACCACCCTCGGGTGATGATTTCGAGAAGGTAGACAACGAATCCGCTGCAGAGGGTAACGATAAGGCGGGTCAGCAGCAGGGCGCTCTACCAAAGCTGTTCCCTGCAGCTAAAGCTCGGCTGCTGTCGTTGCGCGATCTTGGCGCAAAGAAGATTGGCACGTTGAAGCTGAAACTGTCGGAAAGCCGGATCCGTGCGAAGGAGCGCGAAAAGTACAAGGAACAGGCGGCCAATCTGGCTGTGATGGAACTGCCCGGTATGTATCCGGAAATACTCACAACCCCAGCCGGTCCGTACTTTGTGGTGCAGCATTTGGATGGGAAATATCTACTCAGTGCGCTCCATTCTTACTCCGACACGCTGTCGGTGCACAGTATGGATATAAGCTTGATACCGCTTCATATCTACAAGCTGCCCAAGCAGTGCCATACGACATTACTCACCAAGAATGTGCTGTACGTTCTGCACAACTTGCCGGCAGAAGAAACGACCGAAACTCCACCGGAAGGACCGTCGGAGACAAAGTTGGATGGCAATCAGTCACCGGGTGAAACCAGCAGCAGCATATCCGATACAGGCGCACCGAATACGGTCAGTGTTGTTAGCTGCAAGATTGCCGCAATGAAGATGGGTGACGATTGCGATTTCAACGAACATTCGCTGTTGGGAGTGTTCCACTTTCCGGATGAGCGCGTACTCGACATTCATCGCGTGTCCACTTGTGGTCAGAAAGTAGAAGGTGCGACCGGTTCCGATGCTGATCAACAGCAGGCAACTGCATCAAGCGCAACGGACCCGAACGAAGGAAGGTCGATCTTTCAAAAGTCGGCCGTTTCGAACTATCTGCGCATCCAACGTGGACTACGCATGGAACGCAAGCTGGACATGTCAGAGCAGCAGGTGATGGCAGAAGAATTCCCAACCATCGAGTACGATCAAGCCTTGATCGTGACCGATCGGAATCTTTACTCGGTTGAGTTGGCGGATAGTGGGAAAAATTTGTTCCTCAATCTTGCTCACAAAAACATTTGGGCTGCTTGCGAAGATTTCTGCGCTACGTTTGGGCTTCCGCTGGCCAGCTGTATCGAGTATGCCGGAGATGTGTTGTTGCGAAGGAAACGCATTTCCGAAGCACTGATGACGTACAACGTGGCTCGACTTTCGCCGATGAAGACCGCGCTGAAGCTGGCACTGGCAAACGAGAGCAAAGCGCTAATGAAACTGTCGGCGATGGCGTTGCGCAACACGCATATCATAAATAGCCAGTTCCTGATGCACGACGTCATGCGCCAGCTGGTCGATGAAGCACATCTCGGGAATGTCGTTTACGATTCTTTAATGAATGTAAGTGCCGTTTGGATGGTTTAGCGTAATGCTTGTTAACTTTACCTTTGTTTCTTTTAGCTTAATTCCCGAACAACACTAAAGCCCATCAATACCGGTGCGCAGTGTAGCGATTTTTCGTACGACAATGACGATGTCATGCTGGACGTACAGATATCGCCTTCGGACCAATTTCATCTGTCGAATCTGATGTTCCTGACACTGTGCGAGCGCTGCACGCTGGATAAGAATTACATCCCGCTGTGGAACTACATCGTCACGAACAGCAAATATCATACGAGCTTGGCGTGCATCATGCTTGCCCATGGGAAACTCTACTCAACCGCGGTACTGCTAGCGATGACACGCGGCACATGTTTGGATGTGTTCAGCTGTCTCGTAGGCACCTGGGAGCAAACGATAGCGGAAACGCCGGACGCAACACCGGCCGAAACGAACGCGTTCGTGTACAATCTGTCGAACGAGCTGTTTATGGAGTGTTTGATCTATCTGCAAGACTACACGATCAATTACTTCCAGCTGATCCGCAAGTATCTCAACCTGTTCGACATTAACGTGCTGGAACGTTTGATCCACCAGCTGAACCCGTTCCATCCCGTCTATCGTCCGCTGATGCATCGACTTTCGAACCACGAAAGCACCGCAAAGGAACCTTCCGGACGGCATTTGCTATTTTTCTGCAAAGCACTAATTGAAACGTTTCTGGCCGTATCGATGAGGGCACAGCAGCTAAAACTGCATCACGATGGATCGTTTCTGAACGCGCTGAAGCATGTGCGGGTGCATCATGAGGAGCGTGCGATCGAGATGCGTTTGGCGCGGTTTTCCCCGATCGCAACTGGGTTCTTTCATGCGGCGGCAGTCGTTAACCATGCGGCATACATCTGGGGCTCGAACGGTGTTAACTGTGCGCTGAGCCGTACCGCTCTGCAGGGCGATGCGATTGGACCGAATGGACAACCACCGGCCGTAAGCTTCTTGCGCCAGATCGAACTGGATGTGCTTGCTGTTCAGTGTGGTCGGCTGCATACTCTGTTTCTCACCAGCAATGGGGTAGGGATTGAAAGGAACTGCACGTTGGTGGGCATTTTTAGACTAAATTGACTTTTACTTGCAGCTGTATGCGATGGGAGCTAACAATTTGGGCCAGCTGGGAATCGGGAATCATGTCATTAATGCACTTCAACCAATGCTCGTAAAAACGCTGGATGGAAGAGGAATAACCCATTTCTCCGCCGGACAGTATCATAATGCGGTTGTAGCGAATGGATTGCTCTATACTTGGGGGTAAGCAGTATCCGATTTTGATGTGATTTATGTAAATTTAAACCATTTTTAATGTCGTTCACAGATGGGGTGTCTTCGGACAGCTTGGACACGGGACGGTGAACGATTGTAACAAACCAAAGATTGTGGAATTTTTCCGAAATAAGGTATTTTTGTTTGTTTGATTCATTGCAAGTTGTTCTTTCTAAAATGGTTTATTGTTTCACTTCCAGAAAATACTACAAATTGCCCTAGGTCATGCTCATACTATGGTGTTGTGCCGCGGACATCAGGAAACTCGTAGCAGCCTGTACGTGTTCGGATCCAACCATTACGGTCAGTTAGGCTTGGGACAGGAAGATCCATTTGGCGTAACGGTTGATACGCGCAATGGAAAATCGTTCCTGATCTCCCTAATTCCTCGCAAAGTACTGCTGGACGAAGAAATTTCTGTTATCAACACTAAACTTTTTGTTAATGTAAGGAATACGCTTTTGGGTGGTAATTGAAGGATGAAGGACGTAATCAACTCTCCTTTACCTGTTTCAGCTCGTTTTGACAACCACAAACAGACTGTACACTTGGGGATCTTCACCACAAGCGTTGCGCTTAGCTACGCAAGCAAGAAAACGTGCAAAATCCTCCAACACCGGCAAGAGCGGAAGCTACTCAAAATTCAGCTCCATTTTAAGATCGGCATCAAAATTCCATGGAACGGAACCGGCTGCAAACGAATCGGGATCTTCTTCGGCGGAAAACAAAGCACAACAACAACCGGAAGAAGAGGATACGGGCAAGGGAATCGATTCCACTGCGAATGGTGAGAAATCGAATAAGCCCGAGGAGGCGACAGGAGAAACGGAAGAGCAAACAAACACTGCCGTCGATCAGCAGCCGGACGATGAAACTGTTGCAGGACAATCATCTGACAGCAGTATTAATATACCGGAGATAAAGATAACGGACGATAGCTCGGCGAGCAACGAAAAGCTTGCTCCAACAACTGAGTCAGAAGATAAGGCGACTGTCAACTCTGGGGACGAAGCAATGGAGCATCTCTTCCCGTCGTTTGTCGATACTTCGCTGGTGGAGGGAAGGATTGTGAAGGTACGATCACCAATTACACACGTTATGATCAATGAATACATGAGATATTTTTTGAACATTTTCAGATTTCGAGTGGCTTGTACCATTTTGCGATCGTAACAGAGGACGGTTCCATTTACACCTGGGGTAAGAACATTGAACGCCAGCTGGGACGCGAAGGTGGCCGAAATGAGGTACTGATACCGACCCGTTTGGAAATGGTGGACAATGTGGAGCACGTCGAGTGTGGGGCCGATTTTACCCTCATCATGACGAAGGAACATCTCGTGAAGGCTTGGGGTAACAACAATATGGGCCAGTGCGCTAAGGAGATCAATCTCGATCGTACCGGTATCCCGGGCAAGCTGGTACGCTTGCCCATCTCGAACCGTGTCGTCCGCATTCCGGACAGTTCCCAGTTCATCGAGGCACCGTACGAGGTAAAGCTGCCGGCAAACGACGGGCTCGGGTATGACGAGTCGTTGCGGTTCCTAAAATCGATGCCAAAGTTTAGGCGTTCGTTCGTGATAAAGAGTGCCCTGGAGAAGCAAATCAGCAATAATATATCGACAATAAGCTCGAGCCTAAACGATGTCAGCAATGCCGAGGTCGATGATGTGGTTGGCGAGTTACCGGATCCGTCGGGTGAAGGAAAGCTGTTGGCGTTGCAGTTGCATCACGCCAACAGTACCATGTCCTCGTTGCAATCGGTCTCGTACGCGACATCACCGACATCGCTAGCATTGGAGGACGATGAGGATGACGAGGAAGAGGAGGACGAGGATGAAGATGAGGATGGGGGAATTGTGGAGGAATCGGAAGGTAGAAGGACCAATGGCGGTACGGATCGTTCGATGGATGCGTCTTCGAGGTTGTTTAACGAACGCCACCTGCTCGGCAACGATTTCATTCACTACTGTCTGTACATCTTTCACGGTTTGTACAGCCAGGACGATGTGCTGGAGTTGACCAAACGTGGCACCGAGTATCACATTCGCATGCTGATGCTTAACTACGATTACGTGGAAGCGTTCCGCGCAATACTGGATATGCTTTCGTCGTCATTGTCATCATCCGCGTCGACGGCGACGGTTGCCTGCCAGACACAAAACATGGTCAAAATCTTCGAGTACTTCACGAAAGACTCCAACATCATCCCGATGGAGATGGGCAATATCAAGTACTTTATCTACGAGCTGTTTATGTTCTTCATTCGCCACAACCTGAACGTGGACGTGCTGGAGGAGTTCTTCCTGCGCAATCTTGACTGTTACCTGGTGCAGCTGGCATCCGTACTGTACTTTAACAATCTGAACAATCTGCTTACCTCGTCCCGTTTGGCGGCGGCCGGTGCTGCCGGTATCGACACGGAAGTGCTCGCACTGGAGCGCAAGCTGCTGGACAGGTTCAACAACAACAATGGCAATCCCTTACTTACCGGCGAACTGTTCGGGCAGGGGCGAACGTCCAGCGGTCAGGTTGTGCGCAAGCTCGAAAACACGGACACCATCTGCAAGGCCCTGAGCACCACGTTCAATGTTACCGTTTGCCAGAAGCTGCTGGAACACTTTGACCGCTTCAAATGACTATACGCATTCGGTGTCGGTGAGATGGAGCAGGACGTTCATGAGAGGGCACGCTAATGTGATACTGTACGGACCGTTCTAACCGATTGTCTCTCGTTCCCTTTTTCGCATCCTGTTTTTCGTTTTTGTTTAAATTGCTTGGACAATTCATTTTATATTTGAAATTTTAAACACGAAACGTAGTTAAATGTCTAATTTGTATAAAAAGCGAGAATTATTCTTCAACAGCAAATAACAGACGTTGATATTAGTTTGTGAAAGGAGGAGACACTTAGTTATGATTTGTAAGTTTTACACTATTCGGTAACCCGTTGCGGTAGCTAAAGACGACGAATTTTAATGCAATCATGTTTACAATTAACCACTCAACTACCAACCTACTATTTCGATGTGAGATCTTACCAAGTGAAGGAACTTTATAGGAACACGATCAAACAAAAGGTACACGATAACAGTGCCAGATTAGAGTAGTATCGGTGTACGCACAATCATAATCCTATTAGTGCTGTGTTGACTGTGTTGGGATTCGTTTTGTACGGTAGGCCTATCGTGGTACTTTGTAAGCAATTTTTCTCATGCCCCTCGGGCGTACAACTATTTATTATCAATGTTTTCTACAACTTTGTAAGACGATATTTAACGAAACGAGCGCCACGGCGCATTAGTGAACGTTTGCGGTTTTTCTCCCTAGTTTGGACGTGTGCTCATTCGCTGCCAATTTGGTCATTTGGTCATCGCTTACCACCAAAATCATTAAATTATTATCTTTCCCACCAACGCAGACAGAGAAGCAATGGAAACGGTTAGATTAGGTTGGATTTTTAATTAATTTCACCAAACGCACCTATTTGGCTGCGTTTTGTGTGTTCAATTATCGGTACAATTTGCAACAGGGAGACACTACATTGATCGGCAGCAGCAGTGTATAATTATCCCCATTTAGCATAAACTCCCGTACGCTTGGACAGTCGTTAAACAAACGCAAAAACAAAGTATGTAAAATGTCTACATGTGTGCAATGGGTGCAGCAATTACTACTAGTTGTCCGGCCGATATTGTTTCAGTCGCAGCGCAATCTGATTAGCTTCGTTTGATGTGATGCGTGTGATGGATGATTAAGCGTGAGCTGAAGTGTAATTAAGAGCAACACATTATTTGCCATTTCCGAACGATTTATAGTTTACACAAAAGCAACAATGGAAACACGAGAGGGAGAGAGACAGACAGGAAAAAAAGGCGAATTCAAACGTTTCATTATAATCGAATCTTATGTTAATAATTATTTATCAAAAGCTACGATAATAATCAGTAGATAAACACATTAGCCTGTAGTATGATCGCTTCAACGTAGCAGACATTATTACTGAACGCAATGGCAGTTTTTTTTTTGTTTTGTTCATTCATCAGTTGCAATCAGTTCATGCGTACCCGTTCGTCGGAGTCGCTCTTGATATTTTGATTAAGGACTGGAGGTTTTGATGAGATGAATTGAAGCAAAGAAAAAACCAAACAAATCTCACAGTTGAAGTTCATTTGAACGAACCGAGGACCGCACTGGATCATAAGACTATAATGCTGCTAGAAAAAGAAAGGTATGAAGATTTATTGTTTGACTTTAGATTACAATTTGATTTTACTTAATTTTAACAGTTGCATCACAAAAGACGACCAGCAAAAGAACAACTGCTGTGTGTTAGGGTTACTTATCAAGATTTTATTTTAATTGCAAACTGCAGACTTCATTATTCTAGTCCATCAATGCGATTCATTAACGTTGCACAGTTAATTGATGTATAGTTTAGTTTAGTTTACCTTTACCACTCACCAAACCATTGCTTCGTGATGGCAAACAACATGGTTTTCTTCAGTTTGTTCGAGTGTGGCAAAGTGCACAGAAATGTGTTAGTAGTAGTAGATCGCAATATAAACTAGTTATTAGAAGACATTAAATGCAGAAACGACAGATTACACGCACAGCTACAACCGGCATAATGCAGTACACGCGCACTAGAATGTTATTGTGTGCATTGTTGTTTGTTACTTACCTGTTTTTTTGGCCGACTATCAACAACTCACTAAGATATTGCGAAAGCTTCCCATCCTCTTTGATATTTGGCCATATTATGATAAGCAACTGATGGACCGGGGTGGGAATGATCGATGAACAATAACACTTACGAAAACGAGAGCAATTGATTGTGTAAAGCTGGTTGCAATGAAGGAAAAGAAACAGCAAGCAAAGTAAGGCGCAATATAGGCGCAAGGTACAATATTGTTGAACCGATAGTAGTGTTATGAATGAAGGGATCAAATGGAATGTTGGAAAACACATTATCGAAAGAATCACAGATAGGTGAAGTACGTTAAACGGAAAAGCAATACGCGATACAGATCACAGACCGGTACGGTTAGCGGTTTGGTAGGTGATGAGAGGTGATAGCATGCTGTTGCTAGCTTTGGTGTGCCATGGTTGTGCGGTGCTTGGATGGCCATTCGCTTATTCGCCCGCACGATATAGAGCTTGCCTTCTGGACGAAACTGACTGCTGGAGGGGAATCAATCAATAAAGGATTTGTTTACTGCAACTCTACCACTTTAATTCACATTCCAGTGAGAAGAACTTACATGATAGAGCATGTGCCCAAAGGGATGGATTGGATTGATTGCTGTTCAACCTGGCTCCAGAGAGCGAGGTTAATAACTTTGAAGATCATTTTATGGAAGTTGACCCAGAAATTGA